>JAJJMA010141773.1:0-17016 GCA_023529015.1 Papaver nudicaule
TAAGATATTTGGCTGCTATTAGCCATATTTTAATATCTCGCGACCCTAGCCTAGTAGCATGGTCCATATCCCTGACCTACGTATTAAAATACCTATGCATGCGCATTAGCCTAGCTCATGCTCGAGCCAAAACCCTAGGAGTACACGGTTGGCCGCACCTATCCTTGGCCTTGGCCAAGACTTGGCCACGCCAAAATTCCACCACGCCAATCCTTGGCTGCGTCCCACCTTTGGCCAAGCCTAATGCTTGGCCACGTCCAATCTTTGGCCAAGCCTAATGCTTGGCCACGTCCAACCTTTGGCCAAGCCTAATGCTTGGCCACGTCCAATCTTTGGCCAAGCCTAATGCTTGGCCACGTCCAATCTTTGGCCAAGTCTAATACTTGGCCACGCCCCATTTTTGGCCGCGCCAATACTTGGCCATGCCTATATTTTACCCACGGCCATAACTTGGCTAGGTCTAAACTTTGGCCAAGCCTAAAGTTTGGCCACGCCTAAGCTTTGGGTACCCATGGTGATTGGCCTCGCCTCATCTTTGGATGCCCATGCATATTCCCTTGCCTAATCCCTGGAGGCCCATGATTCTCCCCTGCCTTAGTTTTTGGATATCCATTATCTTTAGCACGCCTCAACTTTGGATGCCCACGTTTATTACCTTGGCCAAACTCTTGGGGGTCCGAGATTATGCCTTGGACAAATATTGGAGGCCTCATAATCATGCTCTCGCCTAATTTATGGGGGCCTTATAGTTGGCTCTCGCCTAATTTGTGGGGGTCTTAATGTTTTCCCTCGCTTGTGCTTATGGAGGCCCGTGATTGTCCTCTTCCCCTCACGGCTAGCCTTGCCTCCTTTGAGCTAGGGTTTACCTCTTCCTAGCCTCCCCCTACTTACGGGCCTCACTGATCCAAATCCTAGAGGATTATGGATTTTATTTAGTCCATAATACTCTAGTTTCCTAATCAAATTCGGAAATCTGGCAGTTCAGCTCACGTATTTCTTCATGGCGTGATTTTTAGAGCCCAATCCGTAAGGAATTAGAAGATGCTTCCTTCACGAAATATTTTCCTCTGTGAATTTCCTATAACATACTAAAAATTCAGATTTTTATCTAATATAGGCTGGCCTGGGTGATTTTACTAATGGACAACATGCAAACTGTCCAGAAATCCGAAAATAACATAAATGTTGTGGCTCATCCTTTACGCCTTATGCCTAACTTCTTAATAAGATTATTATACCATGCAATATGGCTTATTATAATTATTGTGGCCTATCTTTAGGTCTTATATTGGCAATGCTTATGCATTCTTGATGATGGCTACGCCGTGATAGCATCATTCGTCTGTTTTTTCCTGATTATGGACTTGCTTCTATAAATCAGTGCTATAACTCTTAATCATGGCTCATGGCTATGACTTATATTATTTTGGACATTCATATGTCTTTATTATTCAGGGAATTGGTGCATTACATGCCACAAACCAATTTCCCTTATTTATGGCAAGACGAAAGTCGTATTTATTTGACTATTGCCACAGAGAGTTGCTGAAATCCTCTTGGTCTAAATGGCGATTGCCTAGCTCAATCCTTAGACTTATCTTATCTTATCTAATGGCGGTTGCTATCTCAACCCTTAGATTTATCTTATTAGGTTTAAATGGCGATTGCCCGGCTCAATCCTTAAACCTAATCTTAAAGAGATATTTAAAGCTTATCGCTTAATCTCTATCTTATCACAAAGTCCTACGTTACCAGTAATTGGTACGACTTTGACTTAACAAAATATTTAACAAATCTTACGAGAATCAAGATTTAGTTACATGGGGGGATATTCTTTTAGGGTTTTGGTTTGGCGGTCTACGGCACGTGTGATTGCAACGGCACAATCACTTAACGGGAAAGAAACTAAGTCGTGTGAACGTTGCTGAGAAGATGGGATAAGGTAGTGGGTTGTTAGTCTTCCCTAATATTAGGCGCAAGACTCTTAACAACTGACCCCACTCTTTCCTCACTCCCACTCTTCCACTACTTCCACTTCTTACGAGATCAGTTGAGAATATATTGCTATAAATAGGTCACTCGACCAGTGGGAAACATAATCTCATTCTCATCAAAAACATTCAGTGCAAGTTCAATCAAGTCTATCTTATCGATAATTGATTAACTCTTCTCATTAAGCATTTATTATCTAGTGAGAACTGAATATTCATCCTTATCTAGCAATATTTATCTCAATATCACAGAAAATCATAGCAATTCTCTGATCTCATCTTTCTCTGCTTCCCTCCCTAAACCAACCCTAAAATCCTCTTCTTGTAACTGAAGCAATACTCGAACGGCCATTTCTTGGTTTAGGCGAGTCTTGTTCGATCTTGACCTCTCGAATTCATCACAATCTTTTATTACATCATCACACTTCACACTTTACCCCTCAGATTCCTTTATTTGTTTTATACCTAAAACAACCGTTCATACTAAGGGTGTTCACATCTGGACGAGGTCCCGGGGTTTTTCTGCTAGGTTTGCAGTTTTCCTCGTTGACAAAATTCTGGTGTCTTGCATACTTTTCCCTTCCGCATTATATGGTCTCTGATCTATATAATAGAAGTAATTGCAAGTTTGTTGATTCATAACCTTTGAGTGAATCCGTCTCTATTGAGATCTACGAGAATTACGTTCTTGTTAGGGTTCGGTTCTCTGAACTATACTCAGGTTGTTGTTTGAATATTTTTTTGTGAGATCGTTCAAACAACCATAATCAACTAGGTTCACGAAAACTAAAAGTTGGTGGTGTATCTCGGTATCCCCGCTTTTTCAAAACATAAATTTGTTCCACGTAGACAAAAAATAACCAAAAGATAATTCATAAATTAAACTAGTTTTCCTCTTCTCTGATTTGAGAATCAAGACGATATCATCCGCGACTTTTTTCGCATCAGAGGAAACTCCAGCTAATCCTCTTTGAGATAAATTGGTACAGTATACGACACTGGTTCCTTTCCACTGACTTGGAAATTTGTTCTTCGACATTCCGTCTTTGCCAAGTATGAAAGTATAATCCTGCATCGTAATCATTCACGCATTAGAGCATGTTGATAAGTCCGCCTAGTACTCAAATATGTACACGCACTTGCCAATTAAAGACTCTCACTTATGCACAACCAATTTATATACCTTTAACCACTCGTTAGCCGTGCTCTGGTAGTCGATTGCAAAGACAAGGACATCAAATTGTTGAACATCACCATTGTTGAATTCGACATTGCTCTTTTCAATCTTTGTTATTTCAGGACAAACTTGTATAAATACATATTATGAATTATATGGAATTAATACGTATATTTTACTTATACAAATTTACAATTGGCACATATCATTACCTTGATTTTTCTCTGTTTTATTCTTCCCACTGCACCAACATCAATCACAAGAGACCGCCCTAGTTTCACCTTGAGTTCAAAAGTTCCTCCTGCAGGCCTATGTAACCCATACTTGGTTAAGTTTCCTTGAGTGAGCCTTGCCAAGGATAGAGTTATGTAATCGGCTAGCCATAAGGGAAAGTAATTGAGTAAGTTCATTCCCAACCATATCATTTCCTTGTTTACGGTGTGGAACTGCAAAACGAATAACCAAAAGTCAATATGGATCAAATATGTTCAACGACATTGATAGCATCTCAACTGTAACTCTTTAAGTGGGTCCGAAAGTGGACTTCATGAATTCTTGGGTTCTACTAACCTTACTCAGATGCAATTGACTGATGGAGAAAAATGGTCAAATTTTGGTCAAACTTGTATTTCTTGCACGTTGAAAAAAGCAGGGGTACCGAAATACTACCAACTTTTCGTATGGGCTCGTGAGTCTTATGGTCAGATCTGGACGACCTCAAAAATCAATATCCAAATCTGTATAACCTGAGTTTGGATCTCAAAGGATCAGTCCGACACAAGACAAGGTCTTGGTAAATCCAATGGATGGATTAGGGACAATGATCAGGTTATTAATAACGCACTTCTTGTGTTTGCTTTAATTATATAATCAGAGAATATAATGCGGAAAGTAAAACACACAAGACACCAGAGATTTTTTTAACGAGGAAACTACAACTTTTAGAAAAACCTCGGGACCTCGTCCAGACTGAACACCGCACAGTACAAACTGTCTACAAACACTAGCCTACTATAAGACTTCGGTCTGGGATGTAGCAGAAACCAATTCCAACCCTCCAAGTGAACTGGCTACTGTCGCACTCCTTACGTCTCTATATCCCCCACAGATCGTCACGCACTTGATTCCCCTAGCTGACGTCCTTTGCAGGCCTAGGAGTTGCTTTAACCGTTGTTAAAGGCTTGTGTCAATAATTCCGGCTCTGCAACCTCAATTATCAACTGTATGTTTGAACCGTCCTCTATCAGTTTGACATACACAAAGTGACTTCCTTCGGATTTCTCCAGGTCATACGGAAATCTACTTACAAGCGGGGGCTGACAAGTAAACCGAGTAAAACTATGCCCAACTTGTCTCTACCTCAGTTGTAAACGAAGAATCACTTAAGAAACTTATACAACTAGAGCTAACTGGGTCTTACAACACCGAGTGCATCCGTGCGTTGCTTCCTTTCAACCCTGTGTGTAACGTATCAGTTCTTGAATGGCCTTCTATCAGAAGAGAAGGACCAAAAAATAGACAAGAACGTGATCAGGTTACCAAGGTTACAGGTTACTCCGATTTCAACCACTAAGGTCTCAATCTCCTACCTGTGCTTCCCAACTCTCAAGAGAAGTCTTTATAGTCGTTAGGTAATTCCCACATAAGAACTGCTACCTAATAGAGGATGACTATACCCCAACAAGCATTCACCGAAGTGAAAAGAGTTTACGATCAATTCCACAGAGAAATCTCACGTATGCTTGATGCTTGCGGTTTTTCGTCCCTTAACCCTCTATTTATAACACTCAATAAGATAGGTTGCTTTGGAACAAAGTAACTAGTTATTTGTCCCACAAGTTTAGGAACCCTAACTTGCAAACCAAGTAAACAAAGATTTATCTCAATTGGAATTCATTTAACATTTATCTGCCAAGTGTTTTGTTAGCTCAAAAACACTTCAAGATAGAAATCCAACGGACCAGAGATAATCTTTATATTATTGACTCATTGGGATTTGTTAGATGGACCACAGAAGATATTTCGTGATAAACAAGTCCAACTAAGAGATAAAGGAGTCATAGTTTAACCCGTGTGAAATTCTCAGAGAATATTTACCTTGGACGGTTCGGGAACCGCCCTTCTGAATTCCGGCCAGATACATCGAATATGTGGTTCGCGTACATGTACGTGTACAAATTGATGCATTGGAACTCAGGAGAAAATCCCAAGTCACTATTCACGAACCGGTTCGTGAACCGCCTTATTACAGAATTAGGGTTTAACTGGATCTGCTGGAAGTTCTGGGCTGGGCTAGTACTTAGACGTGTTAAACGCCCTCAGTTATAATCCACTGGACTCTTGCTCAAGAGTACTCCCTTAGATTCACCCATATACAACAAGTGATTTGCAAGCAAACCATTGCAATGGACAAATGGTATCGAATCTATCTCATGCATTCTTGTAAACGTAGTATTCGTGGGAACAAATACCAACATAACACATGGTCATGTAGACAAGAACACTATCTCAATCGTTATTAGTATCTCTACTAAAGTAGCCGACTATTTCGAAAGATAGAATAAGTAGAATAAAAGAATTTCCATAATAGTCATAACTCCTACTAACCTTTTGTCGATGAAGAATAATTGATGTCTTCTTTGTCTTCACAGTCTTCGTCTTCAATGTCTCTACTACTTTGTCTATATCCCAATTGTGAAATCTAAACTCTAGTAGGCTAAATCAAGATTGAGTTTTGACACCTAAAACTGACAACTAGCTTGACATACCAACACTAGTGGGTTTGACCTGACAATGCCCTAACAATCTCCACCTTTGTCAATTTTAGTGACAAAAATTTACATATGGATTCAGAAGATATACAATTAAGTACTAACCAGATGTATTTTGATTTCTTGAATTCTTCAACTTCTCCCTTGAGACTTGATGTTTCTTTTTAACTCTTGTTGAAAAATCCGTAGACAACACCTACAACATATCCAGCTCAAACAACCACAAGGGTACGCTCAAGCTTACATGGGTTAATATGCTAATCCCACATGTTGTTTGTGCAAACTTTAAAGTCTGTGTATCAAAACTTTTAAAGTGATTCTACTCATTCCTGATATGAAGCTTCTTCTTAACTTTAGTTACTCCCCCTTACTTATACTTTGAAAAAGTACAACAAGTAAGCACATGATGTTCTACCCCTATGGTTATGAACCACAGGAACAAGAACCATATGTATTCTCCCCCTATTTGTCACAAAAATATGACAAAGTAGTTTGAGACTAGGGTTTCATAAACCTATGGAATAGGTTAAGCTAAGTACTCGCATTGCAAGTTTAAGATGACATAACTAGGAAATCGGGACGATGATCTCTAATTAAGTTGATTCATCTTTGAAGAAATATAGATAAACTTTTCTCATAATATTCCACATCCACGCTCCCCAAAAAGATTTGTTATTAAGCGCAAGCTCAGTTGACAACTCTCCCCCATGTGGTGTTATTCAAGAAAGAACAACATACAAAGTCTAACTTGGACAAACAATGTAATGCATCCAATATTCCTTTGTTTAAAACTAAAGTTATAGACTTTGTTTGCAACTTGTATATTTAAGAACTCTTAAAACCAAGTTGAGTTAGAGAAACATGAAAGATACATATTCATATTCAAGGATTTGACAACCTTTGAACATATGAATATTAACTTGATCAATGTTAATGACATACCTCTATGTAATCTCCAACCGGGTCGGTGCCCTATTTTTGTGCTTTATCTCACCATATCAATTTAAAGGGCACTTCATGGTGAGGCCGCACAAATACAATCAAGTTGTGTCAGGGTGAACAATTTCTTGTTCACCTTAGGTGGTTAAAACAGGATCTCCTACATCACTGGGTTTTTCACCAGAAGTAGCCTTCGGCTTAGAGTTCTTTGCCTTACCCTTTTCCCTGTTTTTCACCAGTAACCCAAGAACCTCATGATGTGATAGCATCATACCAAGCATTTTTTGGTTAAATGACACAATATTTTTCATGAATTCTCTTTGGGTGGCCTCACTAGGGTGATCATTCCCTTTGGCATTTATTGCTCTACCAATATTCTTTGGTATCAACTTTTGAGTGGTCTTAGGAGCAATAGGATCTTTCTTCCCATCCTTCTCAACAAGATTACCTGAGAGAGAATTGTATTGACCATTCTTTGCAAATTAGTTGATCTCAAATTGGGAACATCAGATCTAGTCTTCGCATTTACAAAGTGTTCCTTTCTATGACGATTAGGAGAGAACTTTGTAGAGCGTTTATAGGCAGAACTCAGTTTATCATAATACTAAATTTTATGCCTAAACGATGGACGTTCACAACCTGCATGAAGATGATTATCCTTGTTGTTCGATCTAGATTTAATCTCCAACACACTTGCATCATTACAAATGTTGGCTTTTTCGTTCCTTTTACGGAATCTGCATCTTCTTTCCAAGTGACCTTTATTACCACAATAAAAGCAACGTTTAGTAACAAAAGGAGTGGGATGCTCATTGTTACCTGGATATTGTCGAGTTTGAAAGGCTTTGCTCTTTTTATCCTTAACTTGTGGTAGAGGTATTTCACTTTTGGAATTTGTAGTAGCCTTTGGTTGAGAAGAATCTTTAGCCTTGACAAATTTCACTTCTTTTTTAATACTTGGAACGTATATTCCTTTATAGCCCAATCCTCGTATGTCACGATGATTTTTACTAGCTCCTAACATCAAGGTTAATTTGTCCGAGCTATTGTTGAACTTATCCAAGTTTTCCCTTAAACTCAAGCTCTCTTCTTCCAACCTTTTGATCTTTTAAAGAGCTTCAACTAGATCATTCTTGAATGAATCACCATTCTTAAGATTATCTAGTTCAGATATGTCCTGATCAAAGTCTTCAGCAGCATAGGCAATGCCTGTCTTACACTCTTGATAATAATCATCTGGCATATCATCAAGAGTTGCAGTGTAAGCTGGATTCTCTTTTGCATATTTGGTAGGGCATTCAGGGGATTTATGCCCAAAACCAAGACATTTGAAGCACTGAACATTATCATCAACATAATTAAGTGTCTCCAGAGAGGAAGATGATGTGTGTCTGGAAAAATCCTTTTTCCGTTTTTTTAAGATGGTGAGAAGAGTAATCCCAATGCTTTATTCATGATTCACTAGGTTAGATGTACTAGTACGGTTCACGAACCAAAGGGCAATACCTATCTATTTTCTCAGGAGATTTCTGACATGTTGTGTGATTAAGGACATAATAGAGCTTAATTCCTTTTCGAAACGATCATCACACATATCAACCTGGGAAGTGTTGATTTTGTCAGAAGAGGTACTGGGAGGGCTAACGTCTTTTAAAGCAATTGATCTATTTTTCTCATGATAAAAGACTTTAAGTTTACTAACAAGGTCACTTCTTGTTATTGTTAAGCCGTGTACTTCTTGGATGGCATGTTTAATTGATTCGTACCTTGAGGGTAATGACCTCAGAATTTTGCACCCAATATCCCTTTCCGGAATAGCTTTTCCTAAGGTGTGACAAACATTCACTATTTCAGACAATTTGTGGTTAAATTCTTCAAAGGTATTAAAAAAGCGGGGATACCGAGATATACCACCAACTTTTAGTTTTCGTAAACCTAGCTGATTTTAGTTGTTTGAACGATCTCACAAATCAATATTCAAACAACAACCTGAGTATAGTTCAGAGAACCGAACCCTAAAAAGAACGTGTCTTGTAGATCTCAATAGAGATGGATTCACTCAAAGTTATGAATCAACAAACTTACAATTACTTCTATTATATAGATCAGAGAAAATATAATGCGGAAGGGAAAAGTAATGCAAGGCACCAGAATTTTGTTAACGAGGAAACTGCAAACCTAGCAGAAAAATCCCGCGACCTCGTCCAGATGTGAACACCCTTAGTATGAACGGTATACAGACGCTAGCCTACTCTCAAACTTCGGACTGGACTGTATCGAGACTGAATTCGCTCTACAAGCAACTCATCTACCAATGTGCTCCTACGTCTCTTGGCTTCCGCAGAAACCTACGTACTTGATTCCCCTAGCTACGTCCTAAAAGTATCTAAGTAATCAAACAAGAATACGATTGTGATTTCCTTTAGACTTAAAAGTCAAGGTTAATGGAAATCGATATGTTGAATAGGGCTTATTGATCTAGCCTAATCAACTTTACCTCCAAACGCTTGACGAACTTAGTGTGAAACCTAGTTCGTGAATATGCGCTGGGAACTTCTAGGGTTTACGATTCAAGATCTACCTTACGAAGTTTCCATCAAATCTTGGTCGTGATACGATTGAAAATATTCAATCGACCCAAGATACATGATGGAATTTTGCTTCCGACCTGTGCTTCACGATCCTCAAGTGAAGTCTTTCAATAGTCGTAATCCAAAAGGACTTCTAGATGACGACCAACCTTTATGCAAGGATATACAGATGTGTAGAGGATTGAGATTGTATCTTGCAGAAGGTCATCTATTTATAGTGATCACCAAGGGAGGCTTTGCTTAAAGTTTAAGCAACCTTGAGTAGGGCTCAAGTAAGTTCCGGAACTAAGAAGGTCTATAACTTGATTACCCATTCTCAATCTTCTATGAACTTTGAACTAAGCCAAAGTTAAAGAAAACTCAACCTTGTTTGAAGGTTCGCGACTTCTGGTCCAATTACTTAGTTTGAACATCGCTTGGATTAAGTTGTTGAATTCCATGGGCCAAGTAATGACGAGTACGAGAAGTAATCATGCCTAGACCGAAAACTTCAATGATATGAAAGTTTAGAAGTTTTCTCATGGCATATATGTACGCGTTCATAGAGTAGTCAATAGAGTTCAGAAGAATTCTGGAGAATTCAAGAACTTGTATGTACGCGTTCATGAACGCGTTCATACAGACTTTTGATCGTTCTCTGAAATGCCATACAAACACATGTAGTCGTTCATGTATGCGTTCACCGTTGTGGTCTATTTCAAGAGACAATCCAACATACTCTACCTATACAAATTATCACGAGTGTGACAAATGCAAAGGCGGTAATCCTAAAATACATTCGGATCATATAAACAACATCATAGACTATTGGCATGATAGAAATGGTAAATACGATACGGAAAGGAAAAACTTTTCTAACCTTCAGCGAGGACGTTATGATTTATCAAGTAGTAAGCTCCGGTCTTCGTCTTCATCAGTCTTCGTCTCGATTACCTAAAACTATCCTAGTCCGAGGTTGTAGAGTAAACTTATCAAGGATTGTGTTTTTGTCTCATAAACTTGACAACTGACTTGAGATAGCTACATCAGTGGGTTCAACCGAGCAATGCTCTAACAATCTCCCCTTTTGTCAATTTTAGTGACAAAAACCAATCTTACATATGGATTCAAAAAGTAAAATCTTTTAGCCCTAACCATAATGTACTTGATCTTCTTGTCATCTTCAGCGTCTTCAGATAAGAGTGTTCCTGCAAGCGAAGATTCAAGGTAGAGATAACAAACTCAAAGTCACCACACATCTTGGTTTCTAGAAGGACATAGTCCAACAAGAGTTTATTATGTAATTGAGTAGTATGTAAAACTTGGTAAGCATGTTGCATCGATGCTTCAAGATACTACACAATTTGATATGTTCTCCCCCTTACTCAATACAGTAATTTTTGTTATGCCATGACAAGCACATCGATTTTACTCCCCTTATGACAATGCAGTAGACAATTTTCGTAGTAGATAGAAAGATTTTACTCCCCCTTACTACAAGATTTCTCCCTCTTTTTGTCATAAAATAGACAAAGAAAAGAAATATATGAATCCTCATAAAATCGCAATAATCAATGTAGACAAAGGTAACCATACCTGAAACGAGAGATAAAAAGATGCAATTCTCTCGTAGATTCCATTGCCGCACTCCCTAAAAAGATATTACCATGAAGCACAAGTTCAAAGGAACTCTCCCCGTTATGTGTCATTCCATAAGGAACAACGCGACTACCTTCCCAAGCAAGGTTTTAAGATAATATCTTGGGTACAATTTTCACAAGTGAAATTGTAGATATGTTTTTCTTTCCTAGCCAGTTACGGTCAAATAGGAATTCAAGGTTTAATCTTCCTACTTTCTAAGAGAGTTTCGGTCAACCATCGTCTTTAGAGAAAACATTAGGTTACCCCTTCCTAGTGGTTGTAAGACTAAGAATTAAAGGTACAACATTTAATCCAGCGGAGTTCAACATTGTAGTCTATGAGGTACCTTATTATCAAAATCGTCTCCTCTTAGCCATAAGAGTCAGAAGCATGGATTTTGATAATCTATCATGAACTGCTTTACCCGAACGGGTAGTATGGCTAAAAAAGCAAGTTCACGATTTTGCAATACATTCATAAAGATACTCAATTAAGATCAAGCATTGCAATCATCAAAAAGTTGAGCAAGACTTTGTGAGTTATGTAATTAGGGTAAAAGTCACACACTAATTAAACATAAAATAGAATCTTTCAGTGGATGAGCGAGTCAAATCCACACACATAGGTCAAAGTTATTACAACCCGAAATGTTTTTAGAAAGATTCAGCGAAAGAGAAAATAAGTGCTCAAAAGTTAATCACTCATATAAAAGATAGAGTCATCAGAATCAGAAGAGTGACCTTCAGCAATCCTGATCATTACTGCAGAAAGTGCAGGAAATAGTTCAGTTGCTTTGTTCACCTGTTTATGCAGAATTGCATTTTCTCTTTCAAGCTGACTGATTCTGAAAAGCAAAGCAACAACATTGTCTTCATTTCCCTGGGCAGGAGCAGGGGCAGGTTCAGGTGCGAATGCAGCAGGTTCTGGTTCCCTTACTTGAAGAGGAAATGGATCAGGTCTTGTCATTTTGTTGATGCACCCTTGATCAAGAAGCTTTGGGAATTCTCCTACAGAGCCAAACATGGGAATACCACGATTTGGGACAATGTTACAAACAAGACTTGGAAATCCAAAGCTCCTTCTGTTGTCGCTCAAGGGAATTGAGATCATCTGACGAATTATGAATCCACAAATGTCAATTTCCTGATCTCCTGCAATAAGATAAAAGACAAATTATGCCATGTTTATGCTCCAAACATCTCTGTTCATATGGCTAGGAATGATGTTGGCAGTTGCCAGCTTCCCAAAAAGTTTAAGATGAAATGACAAGTTTTTAATAGGGAATTTTCCGCCAATCCATGGGATACGTCTTTTGAGTAAAATTTCAGAGATGTCAAACTGACCCGGACGAATGTCATCAGGTTGAGGAATGCCAAAGGTGTGCCTCAATGGGTAATTCACAAAAGCATTTATCACTTCACGGTTAATAGTGATAAACTGATTTCCAACAGCTGTTTTGAAGTAACAACGTTCATAATCAGACCCATGCATGTTTGCATAAAATTGATTCACAACATCCGGAAAAACTCGTTGTGATGGATAATGAACATTACCCCATTCTTTTTCTCCCATGAAACTCACAAAATCACGTTCATTAACAGGATTATCATAAATTCGCTCTTAAAGCAAACCTCGATTACGCCATGAATTATAGTGATCACGACAAGTATCATTAACGAAATACATGTTCAGTTCGTGATCATATTGTAGTTCGGAAACAATGACCAAAGGTAGAGGAATAACAAATCCAGCATCATCATCATCTCTCCTATTTCTTCTAGTATTAGAACTTTCTCCTACATGTTTTCTACCTCTACGCGTTTGTGAAGACATGTTCGTGAAAAAGAAAAGAAACAAGAAGAACTTACACGAAACGAAATTGAAATCCGAGGAGTACCCGTTCCTTGAAATTCGCAAGGAGTTCGTCAAAGCAAACAGTTCAAGATTTCGTTCACAAACCAGTGAGAACGAGTGAATTTTGTGAACAATTGGTATGTTCTCTCGGCAGTTTTTGAGAACAGGTTTGAGAAGTTGAGGAAGAAGACGATTGCGTTCTTGTTTTTATCTCAACGTTTTTGAACAACACGTTTTCAAGAACCTCAAACGCTGACATGTGTATGTTCACAAGTGTGAGTTCATGAAACTCAAAAATTCTCTTTTTTTTTTTTTTTTTTTTCCCCCCTAAAAAATAATAAGTTTTTATGTCAAGAGAAATTTCTTGATACCCACATCAAGTCATTACATTTTGGACTTTTAAGAATGTGGAAGTTCTTAGGATAACCTGGACTTAGAAAAATATTGTGAAAGATTTATCACAAACCATCAGGTCAAAGATCACATAATCTGTGAGCGTGGATATATCTCCTTGGAGCATGGCTTAACAAATTTGGAGATAAAATATTATATTTTTTCAAAAAAATAATAAATAATGAGGACAATTTTTTCTTGTTTCATGACACTCTGAAACCCAAGAGAGAATTTCCCTCCAGTCTTTAAATTTCTTGCATCTATGATGATTTATAAAATCACTTCTAAGAGATACTTGGAACCAATATGACATACCCCTACTAGAAAATTCTTTTGAGAGATGCGTAGATGATACGATTGTTGTCTTGTTTTGCAATATATAACGCATAATGTTATTCTTTATGAAGAAAGGATATGACATACTTACAGTGATTTCAGCACTTGATAATCCCTCGGAAAGGCAAGAGGAAGTCTCTAAGTATTAATGTCAAATTCTATCTGATAGTTATCAGAGATGAATTTTTCAAGTTGTTTTGCTCTCTCTTCATCTTTCTTAAGAATGTAGTCTACATTGAGCTGAAGATTAAAGAGGTCTTTGCTTATATCATCGAAGATATTTAAACAACTTGAATTTCTTTCGGTAGAAAGAAGATTTCTGACAGACGAAATAAGGTCTGAGGCAGAGAAATCAAGATCTGATTTCGCAATGTCTGGGGGTACATGTTTAAGAGAACATGTAGTCATAGGATCACGAATATGATCAAACACAGACAGTTACGTCATAAGGTGTTTGCCAGCTCTGATACCAACTGAAAAAGCGGGGATACTGAGATACACCACCAACTTTTAGTTTTCGTGAACCTAGTTGATTATGGTTGTTTGAACGATCTCACAAATCAATATTCAAACAACAACCTGAGAATAGTTCAGAGAACCGAACCCTAACAAGAATGTAGTTCTCGTAGATCTCAATAGAGACGGATTCACTCAAAGGTTATGAATCAACAAACTTGGAATTACTTCCATTATATAGATCAGAGACAATATAATGCGTAAGGGAAAAGTAATGCAAGACACCAGAATTTTGTTAACGAGGAAAACTGCAAACCTAGCAGAAAAACCCCGGCACCTCGTCCAGATGTGAACACCCTTAGTATGAACGATATACAGACGCTAGCCTACTCTCAGTCTTCGGACTGGACTGTATCGAGACTGAATTCACCCTACAAGCAATTCAACTACCAATGAGCTCCTACGTCTCTTGGCTCCCGCAGTAGCCTACGTACTTGATTCCCCTAGCTGACGTCCTTTACAGGCCTAGGAGTTTCTCCACTTCCCTTCGTGAAGACTAGCGCTACCCTGCCTCTAACAGGACGCCTAAAAGTATCCAAGTAATTAAACGAGAATATGATTGTGATTTCCTTTAGATTTAAAGTCAAGGTTAATGGAAATCGATATGTTGAATAGGGCTTATTGATCTAGCCTAAACAACCTTACCTCCGAACGCGTGACGAACTTAGTATGAAACCTAGTTCGTGAATTTGCGATTGGGAACTTTTAGGGTTTACGATACAAGATCTACCTTACGAAGTTTCTATCAAATCTTGGTCGTGATAAGATTGAAAGAATTCAATCAACCCAAGATACAGGATGGAATTTTACTTCCGACCTGTGCTTCACGATCCTCAAGTGAAGTGTTTTCAATAGTCGTAGTCCTAAAAGGACTTCGAGATGACGACCAACCTTTAAGCAAGGATACACAGATGTGTAGAGGATTGAGATTGTATCTTGCAGAAGGTCGTCTATTTATAGTGATCACCATGGGAGGCTTTTCTTAAAGTTTAAGAAACCTTGAGTAGGGCTCAATCAAGTTCCGGAACTAGGAAAGTCCATAGCTTGAATACCCATTCTCAATCTTCTAAGAACTTTGGACTAAGCCAAAAGTTAAAGAAGACTCAACCTTGTTCGAAGGTTCGCGACTTCTGGTCCAATGCTTGTTTGGACATCGCTTTGCGATTTCTGGTCCAAATACTTGGTTTGAACATCGCTTGAATTAAGTTGTTGAATTCCATGGGCCAAGACACGACAATCCGAGAACTAATTATGAGACCGAAAACTTCAAGATATGGAAGTTGGAAGTTTTCTCATGGCTTATGTGAACGCGTACACAGAGAAGTCCTTAGAGTTCAGGAGAATTCTTGAACTTGTATGTACGCGTTCATGAACGCGTTCATACAGACTTAGCTTGTTCTCTGAAATCCCAAAGGTGGTTTATGTACATGTACGCGTTCATGAACGCGACCGTTTGGGGTTGTTTTCAAGAGACAACTCAACATACTCTACCTATACAAATTATCACAAGAGTGACAAATGCAAAGGCGAAAATCCTAGAATACCTTCGGATCATATAAACAACATCATAAACTATTGGTATGATAGAAATGGTAAAAACGATACGAAAGGGAATACCTTTCAAACCTTCAGCGAGGACGTTATGATTTATGAAGTAGTAAGCTTCGGTCTTCGTCTCGATTACCTAGAACTATCCTAGTCCGAGTTGTATAGTAAACTTATCAAGGATTATGTTTTTGTCTCATAAACTTGACAACTGACTTGAGATAGCAACATCAGTGGGTTCAACCGAGCAATGCTCTAACATGTTTTCCTTATGATTTAAAATTGTTCGTGTTGGAATAGTTTTCATTGCATTTGTACGTGCGATGATATCTATATGCTTGATTGTACGTTTATTTTGTATTCCCGTTCTTTATGTTCGCAAGAAGCCAACAACGACGTATGCTTATTTGTTCATTTATTACTTGATTCTTGTCACTATTCGATTAGTATCGTTTGATCGTTATTTGTTTATGAATTATATAGATAATACAATTCTAAGAATATGATGCAATGAGTTTTCTCACCCCAAATCATTGAGTTTGTGCATGGTTAATCCAATTGATGGTGGTATTCTACCCAACACAATGAGTTTACATCGGTTAAAATCATTGAGTTTCGGCAAGGTTAATCTATATAATGGTGGTGTTAGACCAAGTGCAATAATTTTACCTCGACTCAAATCATTAAGTCTGTGCAAGGTTAATCTATTTAATTTTAAAAAACTAACAAATATTTTTTTCAAGTTTCCATAGTTTGTGCAAGGTTAACTATCTAATGATGAAAAGTTAGCAATAAGTTGTTTTTTCAAGTTTTCCTATCCTAAAATTTGATGATGTGAATCTCAATATGGAGTCGGTGGTCATGAGAAGTTGTGAATTTGATGATATAGATCTCCATGTATCTTTTCCTAACCTTAAATATTTTGAATTGGGTTTGGATGATTCAATTCATGAACATAATAATTAGATCAAGCTGCATGCTCCAAGTTTAATATCCTTCATCGATAACGGTTGCATTCCAACAAGTTTCACTCTAGAGAATCTTTCATCTTTAGTTAGTGGTGATATGCACAAATTTACATACCTTAGCCTTTGTATTTCAAATCAACTGGATTAGGTTTGAATTATTCAGATCTTGTGGTTAAATTTGAATACAGTTAATAGTTAGTTTGTAGTATTAAATAAAATAATTATTGTTCTGAAAATTCTAGGTTCTCCTAGGTTTTTAGTTTCCTCGTTAACAAAATTCTGGTGTCTTGCATTACTTTTCCCTTCCGCATTATA
>JAJJMA010141777.1:0-14099 GCA_023529015.1 Papaver nudicaule
AGTCAAGATAGTCCGGTGAGAAAATACTATGCGCCTCGGATGTTTTCTAGGTATGGATATCTGCCTCTGTTTTGGAACCTGACTATCTCGACTGTTTTTTGTAGCAGGCGAAGGTGCTTCGGGTTAAAGAAAGTTCGATGAAGTTTTCTCTGTGTGATCCTAATCGTGAGAAACCTGTTCTAAGTAGTGTGAATAAGAAGTTTTTGCAAACTCTTCATCGAACCGTTGGTTCTCAGAAGGCTGTTGGAAAGAGTATTGATAAGGGTGCAGTTATTCCCGTTGGGCCCCCGAGAAGAGTTGATGTTGGGATTACCGAAGTTGCAAAGGTTGAGACTTCGGAGAAGCAGATAGTTGTGCCCGAAAGCGATCTAGTTTCACAGGATGTGGTGACGTTTCATTCCCCGATTACCACGTCATCTCAAAGGCCTGCCGCTCCTGTTTTTGCTAGCCAGCCTGCTTCAAATGACTGTTTTGTGGAATCCTCGCTGAAACAACCTTTGGGTCCCGTTGGCTTTGTGCGAAGGCCTTATTCGGCAAAGGAGGCACAGAGATTTCTTGAACGAAGCTCTATTCCTGGTCCCTATGCCGAGGATCTTTCTGAGCATTTGAGGGCGCATGCTAAGGATCCTTCTTTTGTTAGATTTCTCTCACAAGCATACTCTGGCAAGTGGGATAGAGATGTCCTTGCAGCATCTCCTTCGCAACATCAAGCTTTTCTTGAAGCTGTGAGTGTGCGTTTTTTGTTTGAATTTGTCTCTAATTTGTTGGATGTTTTGTGATGATTTGGTGGTTGTATTATTTGTCTGCAGCAAAAGCATCATGGGGTGTACCTGGTAGATTTGAATGAGGCGCAAAGGCTTGAGATTATCCGTCTTGATGCTGTTGTTCAGAGTTTGGAAAAAGAGAAGGATGATCTTTCTAGACAACTTGGAACTGTTGTTCAGAAACAAGGTGAATGCGCTCAGAATCTGGAGGCTGAGAGGAAACGAGTTTCCCAACTTAGCTCCGCAATGGCTTCTAAGGAAAACGAGCTCCACCTTTCGCAAAATGCTTGCAAAGAAAAAGACGGCCTGCTCCTGGCTCGAGATCAAGAAATTCTGGAGCTCCGTAGGCATATTAGTGGGGAAGAGGATCGGACTAAGTTATTTAGTCGTCAGCATGTGAGAGATGTGTTTAGGGATTTTAGCATACAACCTCCCTATTATCACGAAGGTGTGAATGATATTGACGTCTTTCTGGAGTCCGATAGAGGACTTATTCCTTGCCCATATGCGAAGCAAGCGTTAGCAGAACTGAGGGTTGCATTGGAAAATGGAGAGCTTGATATTGCAGAGGAAGAAAGCAAAGGTAATGGAGGTGATGTGGATGACGAGAAACATGGTGGTGACATACCAAAGGAGAGCTCGGGGAAGGATATGGATGAAGGAACTGGAGGAAGTGAGGTTGTCAAAGCTTCTGTTCATCCTGCTGGTGCATCGGAGACCGATGGTTCCCTAATCAATAACGCCACCGAGGAGAATATGAAGAGTGTTTAAGTGGAAGATACCCTGTTTTGGATTTTCTTTACTGTTCTTGTACTTTGACTATGGCTCAGTGTAGCTTGCTGAATTTGAGTTTTTTCTTTTTGAATTGAATGTTTGCTTTGCTGCTGCCCTTCTTTCCTGGCTAGTGTGGTTGCTTTAGGTGCAACTTCGGGGCTTACTTCGATGTAAGGGATAGTGAACCAAGCTAGTGGGGGCGTACGGTCACCCCTCCCAAAGGCTTTAAGTTACTCGCACTGGTTTGAAGCAAAACACTGGCTATTGATGTCGTAGACACCCGTTATGCTCTTAATACATTAGGTAGGTATCGAAGATAGCTGTGTATCTTCCTAGAGGGCATGTTAGTGCCCAGATGACCTTTAGCCTTAGTAAATGTAAGTGTTAACGTGGATGCCCCGTTTTTCAATAATAAAGTAACACAATGGGGGAGTGCCGGTCAAGGCTGGAGCTTAGACATGGCACTTTTCCTTTATCGCGGCCTAAAGTTCAACCCATCTAAATCTTTTAGCTGTGCCCCCCCCCTCGAGGGCATAATGTTTTTAGAGGGGACCCTCGACTGCGTGCCTCGTTCCTTGTTTTTCAGAACGAGGTAACTGCCTCGGGGTTCCATCTTCCTCTATAGGTAGATGTTAGTCCCATTTATCGTCCCTTCGGCGCCCGAGAACGTTTACTCCTCGTGGCCGTTTGGTAGTGAACACGAATGTATCGTCGGCTTATGTAACCTTGATTCAAAGTGCTCACCGCTATCAGGGTGTCTTGTGGGTAGAGGACCGTGCCATATAACTCGTAGGGCCCTTACGATTTATATGTGCATCAGCTCTGTGCCTGCTATGCGAGGTCTTTTTTATTTGGCGTTTTTGCCTCGGCGTTACAGCCTATTCTGTTTGTTTGGCGTTTTTGCCTCGGCGTTACAGCCTATTTTGTTTGTGTGGCGTTTTTGCCTCGGCGTTACAGCCTTTCATCCAGATCATGCTTTTGGAGTTTGATTCGAAGCTGTTGTTGCAAAATTGTCTTTATTTTGAAGGTACATGGTATATTTAAGAGTAATACTTCCTGATATATTTGGCGTTCCATGCGTTTCCGAGTCCGAGACCGTCTTTTTCGTCGATTAGCTTGTATGCTCCTTTTCCCGCTTTCTGCTTTATTGTGTACGGGCCTTCCCATATTGGCTCTAGCTTTCCCGCGTTTCCTTTTTGATTGGGAGGTATTTCGCGTAACACTAGCTCGCCAGGTTGAAACTCTCGTTCAATCACTTTTTTGTTGTAGCCTCGGGCAGCCCCTTCTTGGTAGCTAATGATGTGCTGCCGAGCTTCCTCCCTTTCTTCTTCGAGGTCGTCCAATTTTGCATATATTAAATCTGCCGATAGGTTCTGCTCCCACGCTTTGTATTTGTCTGTTGGTATCATTATTTCTGTAGGTAGCACTGCCTCAGTCCCATATGTTAAGTGAAAGGGAGTCATTCCCGTTGCTCGCCTTTGTGAAGTTCGGAACGCCCATAGTACATTGTGCAGATGTTCGCACCACTGCTTTTTGTGTGGCAATACGCGCTTTTTCAAGTTGTCTCCTATGGTTTTGTTTGTTGCCTCGGCTTGTCCGTTACTTTGAGGATAGATTGGTGTCGAGGTACCGAGCCTTACGTTGTATTGATTTAAGAGTTCTTTAACTTCGGCACTGAGGAATTCTTGGGCGTTATCCGAAACTATCTCCGCGGGTACTCCAAAACGACAGAATATATTTTCCCAGAAAAAGGTGAACACTTCTTTCCCCGTGTGGCTTCGCAAGGCTTTGGCTTCGATCCATTTGGAGAAGTAGTCGGTTGCAACTATGATGTATCTTCGTTGCCCCGTTCCTGGAATAAATGGGCCGACAATGTCTACCCCCCATTTGGCGAAGGGCCATGGGCTTAAGACTGAGTTCAGGTTTGTTGCTGGCGCATGGATTCGTTTAGCAAATCTTTGGCATGGATCACATTTTTGGGAGATGTTCTTTGCATCAGCATGCATATATGGCCAGTAGTACCCTTGGGCCTTTGTTCGTTGTGCTAGTGCTCTTGCACCACTGTGGGTACCAGCCTCACCGCTATGCAACTCCTTCATTAGTGCGATTCTGTCCACTCGATGCACACACCTTAACAATGGTCCCAAGAAGGACTGTCGATGTAAGACCCCGTCTATGAGTCGGTAGTTAGCAGATCTACTAATTACTTTGTGTGCTTCTAGTGGATTGCTTGGTAATTCTTTGTTTTCCAAGTACTTTCTTATGGGAGTTCTCCAATCGTCGTGCTCTTCTTGGATAGACATCACCAGTTCTCCTTCCTCGGCTGCTATTGATGATTGTTTCACTCTTCCGATTTCGATGGAAATTACGCTTTTATTCGTTACCTTGGAGGCGATGCACGCCAGAGCATCTGCGTGCCTGTTGTCCTTTCTGCAAATGTGTCGTATTTTGAGATGCGGAATTTTCGACATGAGCCTTCTTGCTAACTTCTTATACTTAGACAACAAATCATTAGACTGGTAACTCCCGTCTAGCTGTCGTACGACCAGTTGCGAGTCCGTTGTAATTCTTGCTTCCTGGATTTCCATGCTAATCATTCGTTTTAAGGTATGGATTAGTGCTTCATATTCTGTTTCATTGTTTGTTGCTTCGAACTCCAAACGAAGTGCAAAGACGGTGCGCTCTCCTTTGGGCGATGTAAAGACTATGCCAATACCTCGGCCATCACTGTTTACCGATCCATCAATGAAAATTTCCCACCTCCGAGGATGGTACTGTTCTAGCAAGTCTTCGGGACCATCGTCATCTTCAATTCCCAATATTGGTTCGTCTTCGTAATCTTCTTCTATTGGAAATTCGGCCAAGAAGTCTGCGATGATCTGGGACTTTAATGCCGTTCTAATTTCATATTCCACGTCATATTGGCCGATTTGAGCGTTCCATCTCGCTATTCTTCCTGCTGCCTGGAGATTTTTCAGAATGAACTCGATTGGTGTTTTTGTTAGCACAATTATTTTGTGGGCTTGAAAGTAAGTCCGAAGCTTTTGCGTTGCTACTACTAGCGCGAGAATTAACTGCTCCAATTTGGTGTAATTCTTCTCGGCAGGAAAAAGAGTCCTGCTGATGTAGTACACTGGTTTCTCTTCTTCTCTGGTTGTTACCAACACTGCACTAATGGCATCCTTGCTGGCGGCGATGTATAGTTTCAAGTTCTCGTCCTTCTCTGGGCGCTGTAATGCTGGTAAGCTTGCTAGGTAAGTTTTGATCCCTTGAAAAGCGGCCTCCCTTTCGTCTGTCCACGCGAATGGTTCACCCTTTTTCAGAATGCTAAAGAAGTTTTTACATCGATCCGAGGACCGTGCAATAAATCTGCTAAGAGCAGCCAATCTCCCGTTTAAAGCTTGCACCTCTTTTATGGTTGCTGGCGAAGGCATTTCTCGGATTGCTTGCACCTTTAACGGATCTGCTTCGATGCCAGTTTTTGTGACTATGTATCCCAAGAATTTTCCAGAGGTTACTCCGAAGATGCACTTTGCTGGGTTTATTTTCATGTTGATCTGTCGCATCTTCTCCAGTATTTCTCGAAGGTCTTTCACATGGGTGCCGGCTTTTTTGCTTTTGACAAGCATGTCATCCACGTAAGCTTCGACAGTCTTTTTTAGCCAAGGACGAAAGATATTTTCCATGGCCTTCTGGTAAGTGGCACCGGCGTTCTTTAACCCAAATGGCATTCTGGTATAACAGTATAGCCCGTTGGATGTTAAGAACGCCGTATGTTTTTGATCTTCTTCCGCCAATGAAATCTGGTTGTAGCCAGAATAGCCATCCATGAAACTTAACAGCTCATGTCCGGCAGTTGCGTCAACCATTTGATCTATGCTGGGCAAGGGATGGGGATCCTTGGGACACGCCTTGTTTAAGTTGCTGAAATCGATGCATATGCGCACTCCTTTGTTTTTCTTTGGTACAATGACCATGTTAGATATCCAATCTGCGTATTGTATTTTCTTGATAATTCCTGTTTCAATCATCTTATTTAGCTCTGATTCGACCGCCGTTTGGTATATGTCTGCTAGCTTTCGAGGCCTCTGCTTGAATGGTCGCACCGAAGGGTTGATATCTAAGTGGTGACAGGCCAAGCCGGGGTCTATTCCTGGCATCTCACTCATTTTCCAAGCGAAGACGTCAGCATATTCCTTCAACAAATCTTCCAACTCACTTCGCTGCTGCTTTGTCATTAACGTTCCAATTTTTACAATCTTCGGATCTTCACTAGTTCCAATATTTATTTCTTCGGTAGGCTCTGTGGGTGAAGTTCGGAGTGTCGTCGTTCATGGCACTAGGATCCTTCGGTGCTTCCTTCGTGATTACCTTTTTTCCCTGCATTATTTGATTAATTTCCTCGCGAATCATCGCCTCCTTTTGCTGCTTGTATCTTTTTCTTCTGTTGCGTCGCGCGTTTTTTCTTTGGTCGACATCTTTCGCATGACACGCTTTGGATTCCGAGCCCTCGCCCTTGATCTCACCGATACCTTCGGGGGTTGGAAATCTGAGTTTCTGATGTAATGTAGAGGGCACCCCTAAGATTCCATGCAACCATGGTCTTCCCAGGATGGCACTGTATGGTGATTCTATGTCCAAGACACAGAATGTTGTTTTAAGTTCCATTGAAGCCAAGTATATCGGTAGTGTAATGTCTCCCTTTGGTTTTGACGCTCTTCCATTGAATCCATAGATGGTGTAGTCCGAAGGTATCAGTGGGATGTTTGAGAAATATTCCCTGTATGCCATTCCGAATAATACATCTACGGAGCTTCCTGGGTCTACCAGAATTCGTGGTACTGTTGCCTTGTGTACATTTACTGTTATCACCAGGGGGTTATTGCTCGGGCCATCTTCGGGAAGGTCTGCTGCTGAATAAAGTATTGGTTTTAGTTGCCATGGCTCGAATTTTCTAGCTTCGGCGACAATCATTATTTCTTTCCCGTCTTTATCTCTTTTGTGAATTCTTCCCCCAAAACTGCTGCCTCTTGAGCTGACGCTTTCCCTTGTATGAGTCATTGAGTTGCAACGAGCGACTTGTATTGGTTCTTCCCTTTGTAATTTAATTTTGGCGACTTGCTTCGAAGATTCTTTTTGCGACCTCGGCGTCTGATCCGATTGAGAAGCCATTTCAACTGTGACCTGTCAAAAAACAAAAAACCCGTGAGGTCCAAGGCGGTTTGCGCAGTGTACTTTGTCGGCCATGTAAATCTACTCTGCAGCTAATTTTTCAGACGAAACTGTTTATTTTGTCTTGTAGCCTTAATCATGCCTTTTGTTTCTTTTATGAAATTTTATTTCCAATTATAGCGAGAAATTTAAAAACCCTAAAAATGGATTTTGACGCATATTATGAAGTTTGAAAACCCTAAAATGGATTTTAATGTATATGATGAAATTTGAAGACCCCAAAGTGGATTTTGATGTATATTACAAAATTTGAAAACCCTAAAAATGAATTTGATGTTTATTATGAAATTTGAAGACCCTAAAAATGGATTTTGACGTATACTATGAAATCTTAAAACCCTAAAATGGATTTTTGATGTATGTTATGAAGTTTTAGGACCCTAACATGGATTTTGATAAATAACATGAATATTTGAAACCTTGGAATGGATTTTGGTGAATAACATGGGTTTTGAAAACCCTAAAATGGATTTTGAGATTCTGCACAAATTGATTTTTCACTTGGATTTTTCACTGCGGGAGTTTTGAAGTCTCTTGGAGATCTATTTTATCATACCGAGGTTAGAAGAACTTTTTAACGGATGACTTTATCATCTGATGCTATGCTCCAAAATTTCTTAAACACGCTAAAGCCTTTAAGGTCATTTAGATGTTTAAGGTACGAGAGCTATTTTCATAAAAACAATCTTTTGAAAAAATCTCTAGAGAAGATTATAAAGAAAATAAAACGAAAAATTTGAAAACCCGAAAATTCACAGGCAAACCCTAAGTTATTTTAATCATCCTTGTTTCTAGCGCCAAACTGTAGGAGTAGAAAATCTGCATAGGTACTCGAGGTACCACATCCATCAGATCTACTCGCACATACAGTTTTTAGTTGTGGTTTGCAGTCCGAAGACAACTAGAACAGCATCGAGGATGCTATGAACAGTAATTAAAAGCTGAGTAAAGAAATAAAGATAAGATAAAAGAAGACTTTCTGTGTATTACTAATGCTGAGATTACATGAATTAAACCCTAAGGAACCAGAGGAGATTACAAACCTAATCTCTCTCTCGCCACTTAGGCTCAACCAAACAAGAATCCAACCCTTACAACGTTTTCCAAGCTCGCCTTATATAGGCCGAGCTTGGGTGGTTTACAGCTAATAAAGACAAAAGACTCAATCGTGGTGGTGTCAGTTTCTGTCGAGTAAGGCGGTTTACACTCCGAAGCTGAATCCCGAGCTTCGGCCCTTTGACGTTGTTCGAATCCTTTCCTCCCCGAGTCTTAGCGTAGCTTCTCTTCCTTCGTCAGTCCGAATCATCGCTGCTTAATCCTTTCGGTGTGGTTTGGTTTCTTGGATGCGAGACACGTGGTCCGAGGGGTTTTTACCCCATACATCGTCACTAGAGTGGCGAAGAAGGGTATTCTTTTTGGATCCCGAAAGATCCACATCACCAAGAGGATTAGAAGAATCGGCTATTTTGCCTAAACTCACACTCCAGGGGGCTTTCTCTTTAGATAAAGATTTCTCCACCTTGTAACATTGGAAGAAATTTGCGACGGTCTAGTATTCGGGAGGATGTTGGAGTTCCTTCGGAAGCTTTTTATAATAGTAAGATCTACCCTCCGAGCGAGCAACCCACTCACTAATGACTCGGATGGAGTTCCCATTCAATTGCATCACTCCACAGGGAGGATCGATTTTGGAATAAATCATATAAAAGAGAGGGTTGGATGGATTGTATAAAGGGATGGGAAGTCCGGCGCCGAGTTGTTCACCGGAAACAATTAATTTTCTATCACTACACTGATGAGCGGCAAGCAATTCTGGGGATAGAATCTTCCTCCCTAAACTTTTGCAAGGGAAAAGGGACGAGTTAAATCCGTAGATACGAGCCCTTTCTTCCCATCCCATCTTCTGGGGATCCACCAATTTACAAGGTGATACCTTAGTAGCAGAAGCGACTGAAGAAACAATTGCAGAGGCATCGGCGGCGGCCTGCAACAGAGAAGAAAGTTTTAAAAAGGAGTGAAAATCAAATTAAGACGACGACGATAAATTCAAAAACTTACCATGATCACAGGAAAATACAGAGTAGAGAAGATTCAATCACTTCGGGAAATAATGCAGAGCAGGAAAAAGAGAGAGGGAAGAAGAAGTGACAAGACAAATTTAAATAGGGGGATAAAAACCTACGCAGCAGGTAGTAGGTCAAAAGAAAGTAAAGGTTTCAAAA
This sequence comes from Papaver nudicaule, assembly GCA_023529015.1. Classification (NCBI taxonomy): domain Eukaryota; kingdom Viridiplantae; phylum Streptophyta; class Magnoliopsida; order Ranunculales; family Papaveraceae; genus Papaver; species Papaver nudicaule. The sequence goes on from JAJJMA010141777.1 coordinate 8,993, forward strand.
GGCACGCGAAGGTACATGTGTCAGTCAGAAATTAAGGCGAGGGCACGTGTCAAAGAAGACGGAACGCCAAGGGTTTTCTTCTCCAAACCCCTTCGACCTTTGGATAAGAAAAGAGGCAAACTGTGGGGGGTAAAACCCCTCGGAACACGTGTCTCTCATCCAAGAGGTCTAATCATACCGAAGGAGTCAACAGCGAAAGCTCGGACCAGCCTAAAGAAGAAACAGTTACACACGAGCGGAGTAAAGACTCGGAAGGAAAGGATTCGGACCGTGTCAGTAGACCGAAGTCCCGGATTCAGCCTCGGAGCGTAAACCGCCTTACTCGATAGGGACTGACACCACCACGATTGAGTCTTTTGTCTTTATTAGCTGTAAACCACTCAAGCTCGGCCTATATAAGGCGAGCTTGGAAAACGTTATAAGGGTTGGATTCTCTTTGGGTTGAGCCTAAGTAGCAAGAGAGAGATTAGGTTTATAATCTCCTCTGGTTCCTTAGGGTTTTATTCATGTAATCTCAGCATTGAAATACATAAGGGTTTCTCATATCTAGTCTTTATAGCTTTATTTGGTCTTCATTTACTGTTCAAAGCATCTTCGATGCAGTTCTTGTTGTCTTCGGACTGCTAAACCACAACTAAATATTGTATGTATGAGTAGATCTGATGGATGTGGTACCTTGTATACCTATGCAGATTTTCTACTCGTACAATGGTGCTGGTGCAGATTTTCACTAGTTGCGGCTCCGTTATGTCTGGGGCGCAGCAACCGAGTGCTTGTCCTTTGAACCTTTTCACGTATTCCTCGGGGCATTCTCCAGCTCTTTGGCGCATTTTACTTAAATCAGAGAGAGTTACCTTCCCGAAAAGAAAATCTTTGAAGAAGGCGTCCATCAATCCATTCCATGTGCTTGTGGTTCTTGGTGGGAGACGAGCGTACCATTGATAGGCCGCGCCAGTGAGAGACTTCGGGAATTCGTTAAGTCTCAAGGTGTGACTGTATCCGTATTCCCCTAGAGATTCCAGGAAGTGTGAGACGTGTTCTCGTGCATGGCCGGCTCCATCGTACCTGGGGAAGGAGGAGGTGACGTAGGCTCGAGGGGCTTCTCGGGCTGGTTGTTTGTCGCTCTTGCGGTGTGCAGTCGTAGGCGATTCGTCTTTCGTTCGCGCGATGGTTCTTTCCAGCGGAGCGGGAGCAGTGATGGTGGTCTTCTTCGCAATTTCATGGAGTTCGGAGAAGGTTTTGAAGCGGAGATTCTCCAAAAGAGCTCGATACACGGGGATCATTCCGTTGATGCAGAGCTCCACCAACTGCTGTTCCGTCGTTGGGCGTCGAGTATGGGCGAGATGATAGGTGTTGATGGGGAAGTTTCTTGGATAATGGGTATGTGGGTAGGCGCCGCGCCAGAGGTTACAGCACCATCAGTCGAAGAGTTGGGGTTTTTGGTATCTGATCCCGACCTTAGTTCAACCATCTTTGAAGGCTTCTCTGGAACCGAGAGAATGATCTCCCACTGTGGTCGCCAACTGTTTTTACCTGCAAAAACAAGTGTACCGTCTCTGGGTACTTTCGTAGTGCTCGGAGATCAAAGTCGAACAAGGCAAGCCTAAACCAAGGATGGCCGTTCCCACCTTGCTTCGGTCACAGAGAGGATAGAGGTTGGTCTAGGGAGGGAAACAACGAAGAAACTTGAGATCAGATTAAAGGTGAGTTTTTGGGTGTAAGAGTTCAAGATTCCCGTCGTGAAGTCGACTGGAAATCTCCAAGGGCTAGAACGAGTTTAGATTCTCAGGTGTTTTCTCTGAGGCTCTGTGTGTTTTCTGGATGTTCTCGGTGTTCTGAACGTTCTGCCTTGGAAGATAGAGGAAGCCTCTATTTATAGTTTGAACTCACCCTGATCTCTCGACAGAGAAGGTGGACGTCGTGGAAGAGTGGAGGAGTGGAGGACATGCGTTAGTTTCCGTAACTGCCTGAGTTGTGTAGAGCATGCCCACTCGTGCCATCTTCTCGTAACTGCCCACCATCTCCATCAGATTCTTTCAACTGTCGTAGACCGCCAGACCAATACCCCTAAAGTTATCCCCCCGTGTGATGTTTTGATGTCTCGAGCGAGTGATACGCGGATATTGCGTAGTTGAGTTGAGTGGAGTCGTATGACTAAGTGTTGCGTAGTTGCTTTGAACCAGGAAGTATTGTGTGGCTATGGCCATGATTTTGGCCAAGAGTAGGCATGGCGTCATGGCCTTTTGGCCAAGGCATAACCTTGTGGCGCCATGAATATGGCGCCATGGCCTATGGCCTTGTCTTGGACAGGCCAAGTATTCTTGTGGCGCCATGAATATGGCGCCATGCCCCCTTTTGGCCAAGGCATAACCTTGTGGCGCCATGAATATGGCGCCATGGCCTATGGCCGTGTCTTGGACAGGCCAAGTATTCTTGTGGCGCCATGAATATGGCGCCATGGCCTATGGCCTTGTCTTGGACAGGCCAAGTATCCTTGTGGCGCCATGAATATGGCGCCATGGCCCTTCTGGCCTTGTCTAACCTTGTGGCGCCATGAATATGGCGCCATGGCCTATGGCCTTGTCTTGGACAGGCCAAGTATTCTTGTGGCGCCATGAATATGGCGCCATGGTCCTTTTGGCCAGGCCAGCTAGGCCAATCTTTGTGGCGTTATAGCTTTGTGGTGCCATGCTATGTGGCGTTATAGCTTTGGCATCTGGCCAAGCTCAGCTTTGCGGCATCCTGTGCCTTAGTCGTGGTATGCGTGCTTACGCTACAACCCCTTTTGAAGTCATGGCATGCTTATCCATGGTACGCTAGACCATCCTGAACTTGGGATTAGATCCGCTTAGGCCTGTTTAGGCTGGAGTATGCTTCTCAGAGAACTCCGGACCGGCCTAGAGCTTCAATATTTCCGAGGTTTGCACCAAGACTCGTGTATTGAGTCGTATTTTAAGAGGAAATCCATGAGGATACGTCTCTGTTGATCTTTCACCGCGTACCATCAAGCGAGGTCTGGCTCTGAGCTGATCGATGGGTTTAATATGTTGGCGAGATCATTGATACTGCTCTATGACATTACCCTCCCCACCGGAGTTATAAGAGAGAGTTTATAGAGGGTTTAGCTTCATGGAATGGATTGCACCCTGAGCTATAAAGATGAGCCTGAATAGGCGACTGTCTTTAATAAGACATGGTTTCGAGAGTGTTTTGACAATCTTGTCCCTCTCTTATTTTCCACCATCTACAGTTATTTGGTCAAAAAGCATTTGGAAATACCAATGGATTGGGGTTCAATAGTAACACTTACACAAAGAACAGTACTTTCATAATGGATGGATCCAGTCCTCCATCTAATGAAACACACAATAATGTACCTGAGAAAGCTAAATCTCAGGATGGAAAACCTTCCAAGAATTGTCAGTACTGTGGCAAATCTGGACATGTCCAAGGAAGGTGTCGGCTTCTTATGGGAAATAAGAAAAGCTGTATATAAGCTTCAAGCCGATATGGATAGAATAAACAAAGCCCTGAAGCAATTCAAGGGAGCGTTGAAAAACGTGGAAAGTTCAAGAGGAAATGACAGGGGTAAGAAAAACTCTCAGCCCGAATCAGTCTTCAGCAACCATTCTACAATCAACACCCCATGTGAGTCTAGTACTCACACTTTAACTGCCTAACCGCAGTTAGGGGATGCATCCTCACACTAAGACTTGTGTGTGTGAGGCATGCAGTTGATATCAGGAATTCGTTCCTGGTAAGGTGGTTGTACAAGTCATACTACAAAACATATTTTCAAGTTGAGATTACTCCATGGAAATTGTGTTTCTGACTGATAAAGTCTGTGCGACAGACTTCTGAAGTTTTAGGTTTGCGAAGCGGTACCCGAACCGGTCCGTCGCAAAAAATCTGGAAGATTCCCTTAAGACTTTCAGATAAACTAAAACTCACTCCTCTTGAATATATATATATATATATATATATCGTTCATACATCCAGTAAGTCATAAACAAGATGGCTTACCATACAAGAAGTGTTACGAGGAGTTGTAAAAGTGAAGCTGTGAAAGTTGAGCTCTGTGAAGGGATTTCAAGCAAGAGAAAGAGAACTCCTGCAGAAACCTTGGATTACCTCCACAAGTATCCTGATCCAGTGACTCATGCTATGAACTCGAGAGAAACAATTGATGGATATACACAGTTGAGAAAGTACTTTCTGTATAAAATCGATTACGAAAGGAAGAAAGCTTTATTCCATGAAGACAAAGCCAAACGCTTCAGGAAAAGCTATACTCATTATACATCATTGTTAAGTGCTCTAACTGGTCTTTCTGAAGAGGAAGCTAGGAATACGCATATCATAAATGACTTCTTTGATGAGGTCATATCTCGAGATGATGAAGGCAAAAGTTGAGGTCATACAACTTTATTCGTGTCTTCATATGATTTAGTTGTTTGCCTTTCATGCTTTTTAGAGTTTTCAAGCATGTACTACTTTATTCCATTAATAAAAGTTCTTTTTAGATGTTATTAATGATGTTTGCAATATTTGATTTGTTTACCTCATTCTTATTGCAAAACATAAGCTTTTTTCATTGCTTCGGTAGTGACGTAAAGCTATGTCTATTTACAAAAGTTATGCTTTTTCTAACGAATAAGAAACTTTTGATTATATGATTCTCAAACTCATAATCATATAACTCTTTTTCCAAAATTGGCTAAGGAAAAGAGATTATCAACAAAGCAAAACTGGATAACATTCAATTGTTCTTGTCCATGTTAGTCTTTGTCAGTTGTTCTTTACTGAATAACACCACACGGGGGAGAGTTCTTTTTGAACTTGCGCTTAATAACAAATCTTTTTGGGGAGCGTGGATGTGGAATATTGGGAGAAAGTGTATCTTTATTTCTCCATAAGGTGAGAACTCAGGAATCTAGTTGTTCAGATTACCTAAGTATACCATCTTTTAAGCTTGATATGCGAGTACTTAGCTTCACCTGTTCTTATAGGTGTATGAAACCCTAGTCTCAAACTACTTTGTCATATTTTTGTGACAAATAGGGGAAGAATACATATGGTTCTTATTCTTGTGGTTGTTTGCATTACT
>JAJJMA010141784.1:919-12622 GCA_023529015.1 Papaver nudicaule
GAGTGACTTCTAACCTTAAATTTATCAGAATCCATCATGGAAACTGATAAATATGGAGCTCAGGTGTCGATTCGAGCTTCGAATGTGGTAGATTGACATACGAACTATCAAGATCGAAGCTCCGAGTGACTTCTAACCTCAAATTTCATAAGTGAAAAATAAAGTGCACTTTAACAATTTAATAAGTGGGAAATAAAGTGCACTTTAACAATTTTAAAAGTGGAAAATATATTGCACTATTCATAAGTGGAAAATAAAGTGCACTTTAACAATTTAATAAGTGGGAAATAAAGTGCACTTTAATAATTTAATAAGTTGCAAATAAATTGCACTATTCATAAGTGAAAAATAAAGTGCTCTTTAACAATTTAATAAGTGGGAAATAAAGTGCACTTTAACAATTTTATAAGTGGGAAATATATTGCACTATTCATAAGTGGAAAATAAAGTGCACTTTAAAAATTTAATAAGTGGGAAATAAAGTGCACTTTAATAATTTTATAAGTGGCAAATAAATTGCACTATTCATAAGTGAAAAATAAAGTGCTCTTTAACAATTTAATAAGTGGGAAATAAAGTGCACTTTAACAATTTTATAAGTGGGAAATATATTGCACTATTCATAAGTGGAAAATAAAGTGCACTTTAACAATTTAATAAGTGGGAAATTGACGACTCATAATAAGAGTTGTCGTAGATAGATGTTTTTATTTTCCATCATATCCGTCCATTTGAATCTTCCATCATATCCGTCCATTTTAATTAATAAAATTACGTTGATACCCATCGTTTATTTTTGTAACAACTTAGCATGAAAAATGAAGTGAGGGTAACTTTGGAAAACCCAAATTTACAGCTTCATTCACTGTTCATAATGTGGAAATAAAAAATCCTTCTTCGTTTTCTCCTCCTTATCACTTTTTTCCTTCTTCTCTGCGAACCACCAACACCATCTTCTTCTTCGTTTTTCTCTTCCTTCTATGAAAACCACCACCACCATCTTCCTTATCTCCATCTTCTTCACCGATTTGAGTTTCAAACACCACCAACACTCTCTTACACAGGTCTGTAACTGATTTTATAGATTCAGGGTTTGAAATAATTAGATCTGGATTACAGGTAGCAAGAAGTGAAGAAACCCATGAAATTGTGGTATTTGAGGGTCAATTTCTGGACATTGAAATGGGTTTGATGGTGCTGGTTTTAAATGTGAGGGTTTTAAATGTGATATGTGGTTTTAGAGGAGTTCTTCAATTTTGGTTTTCTGTGTATGCGAGAAATTGAAGAAGAAGAAGAAGAGGGGGGTTTTCAATTAGGTTTCTGATATTTTTTTTTTTGAGTTTTAATTAGGATCTGATTAGATATGAGAAGATGGAGTTTCGAAAATTTCAAGTTGATTTGCTCATTTGTATGATTTATGTCCAGTAAATTGTGATTTGTATTGTTTTTTTCTTGTTTGTTTTGGGGGATTTTGTGTCCTTTAGGTTGATTTTCGTTTATTAAGGGATGTTGCTGTTGAAAATCCGAGTAATCCTGATGTAGCTGTGGAAGAGGTTTTAAATATGTGTTAGAAGAAGAGTTATTAATGTTCAAGGTATCTTCCATTGCACTTCTTGATTTTTTGATTTGTTCAGTTCTTGAATTAGGACTGGTTTTGATGATTAATTATGGAAGAGGTGTGTCTGCATTACTTCATTGCTGAATATGTAGAAAGCCTATTGTAGAATTGATATGTGCTAGTTGGAACGCATTACAGTTGCCTGTGTCTGTAGTTTATATTGGTTGAATCAGATACAGATATAGCTTATATTTGTATCTGTAGTTTACAGTTGCCTGTATCTGTAGTTTATAACCATTGCTAGTGTAGTTTTATCTTTGAATTATGTTGTCCATTGGTATGCTAAAGGTTTGGATGATGAAAGGTTAAGCAAATTTGGAAGGATGGTGACTGGCCAGAGTATGAGCTATGATGGATATAACAAAATTGCTTGGGAGGATGAATTTTGTATGTGCTATTGTAACTTCTAGAATTATTACACGAGTTGTTATGATACAGTAATAGTGCAATTTCTTCTGGTATGTAGGTATTGACCCTTATTTGTTCTTTATATTAAGGAATTCAATGCTCAAGGATGACATGAAAGTTCCTCACATGCCATATGGTTGCAGTTTCTCAGAGTTATTGCGCTGACCAGTCTGAGTTGCGCAGAATTTACTGGTGCCTTTGGGGATTTTCATTTGCAGAAATGAATGCTATGAAAATTGGAAGCCCAAGATCATAGGCCAAGGGTTCTCTTCAGGTATATTATTTCAGGTGTATCGTTTCTTTCTCACTGTTCGCATTTTGATATTTATTTCGTTGGCAATTTTTGTGCTTAAGGAGTTGTTAATCGACTTTATAGCTAACATTTGCATAGGATTAGTTGGTCTGTAGTCATTGAGTAATAGTTTGGGTTTGGAAGCAGCAGTTGAGTTCTTGCATAAGGCAGTAAAGCAATCTGTTAGTTCCCCTGCTAGTGAACTGTCAATCTATCTCATGGCTACTTAGAAGTGAAAGGTTACTGGTATGTCCTGGTGTATGTATTACTTGGAAACCGTTGTACCACCAGTTACCATTTTCATGGATTAACTGTCATGGAATTGTGCGTATATAACAAGTAATGTGCCCATGTCTAATTCCCATCAACATCTGCCTTTCATTTTCTATCACCACACTGTTATTAAGCTACCACCAGTGTAACTTTGATGCTTGTCATAATATTCCAATGCAAACAGTTTACTGACCAATTTTCTTAAAGTTTCTGTATTTGCCTATATTAATCTATTAGGTCGGCGTCTCATGAACAATTGGGAGACAATATAGTATACACTGTGTAATGTGTCTTATTTTCTGAAATATTTGACCACTGCTGTCATTAAGGCTTTGTGCGATTGCATGGTTCAATCTATCTTCTATAAAGCTTGGTCTTTTGGTAATTCTTACAAATGATTTCAGTATTGACTATGGCTTGTGTTATATTTCTGTTGTTTCTATCTTTTCTGTCCATTTTTGTTCTTAATCTTAATATTAACATGCCTTTCATTTTTGAATAAAAGTGTTTTATAAAATGCTATTTTTGTTTCTTTTTATGATGTTAAATGTCTTCTGACTGAACACCCTTTTTTAACTCCGACATTGCAAATGATAAATCATTTCATTGCCGGTCTCAAGCCCGGATAAAGGAGGAGAGAAAATGGGATTTATTATCATTTCGAATTTCATTGCCGATTCTTGCCGGGCTTCATCTAAACTCAAATGATATTTCTCTTTTGATTGTCATTCAATTATTTTTTTTATAAGTTAAGAGAGTTTGAATGCAGGTCCAAGGACTGAACTTGAATTTCAAACTGAAATACGAATTTACAAGTTATCATCGATTGTTACTCTATGTGCTTCTTTGAACTGCGACTAAAGTGGTGCTGGTGTCTTACGCAGAATGAAATGTATGGAATACCACGAACTTCATCTTTTGAATTGTGAGTATTGATTGAAATGTGAAAGCCTTGTATGTTGCAGGCTCAATGGCGCATTTGTAGTCTTTTTTTTTTCAGGCTCAGTGAAATTGTTTTGTACATATATAAGAAAAAGCATAATATGAGCAGACATGTCAAAGTGGAAGGGTGGTTGACAGATTTAACCAAGTCACAGGAGGCTTAGGTTCAAATCACCTTGACCTCATTTTTCATTTTCAAATTTTTTATCTTCAACAACTCCTATAAAGGTTGTTACATAGTTAAGAAACCAGACACAAGCAATCCAAACTAATGAAGTGAAAGAAGCTTTGATGCCAACCTTTTTGCTTCAAGAGTTGTCGTATGTTTTCTCTATCCAACTCTTTGCTTCTAAGAGTTGGTGGTGTTGACTTACCACAACTCATCATTTGGAAAAAGTTGTCAAACATGGGATCTTCTACGACATTTACCTAAGAGTTGTGTATGTGGAGTTGTAGATGATGGTTTTTCCTGTAGTGAATGTTGAGGGGTATTATGGCTGTAACGGCATCAAAAACAACTAAGTGGTATAAATTCTTTTATAAAAGGCAGCCGCAAAAAATATGTACTGTTATGTTCTCATCCCTCATAGTGTTGAGCAGTGCAAGAAGAACACGGTCAGGCTAAATGAACTTCAGGAAAAGCCGAGGACATTTGAGATTACGAAGATGTCAAGCTACAGACCAACACCTGCAATGTTACCAGCCATTAAACCAAGAAAACCCAGTGCTAAGTACACCCCCTTTGTCCCACCCAAATATGGTGTTAAGCTAGTTGACATCAGCTCTAGTTCACAGGATGATAGTATCATGGAAGAAGTATTGGAAAACGCTAGGCAAGGTAAAAGATCAAGGACTGCCACCAGCTCTTTGAATGAACCGAGCAACCAATTGCATAACACAAAGATAATACCTGAAATCACACCAATGATAATAGCCAAAGATGTGACTCCAAATCATGGAAGGGGAGGGACAACAAGCACATCAAAGGAAGTGCAGGTAAAAAACATAACTCTTTTAAGACACTTCCAATCATTGATTTTTTGCTTAGTTACAAATTTAAGGCGTTTACCAATCTTTTCTCCATATCTTCAAATGCATGCATCTCTAGTGTAGCTAATACATTAATTTCATGTATTCAATTCTGGTTCTTTGCATTGTCTTTAATCTTGTTTTCAAAAATTAATCATCATAGATTCTTATGTCTTAGAGTAATCATTATATTCATTTATAGCATCCATTTATTACCCCTCCCAATTAAGGCTAGATTCTCTCCTCAACTACAACCTTTCGGGCATCATACGCATCCTATAGAATTCTACCAAAAGACTGATACTGATCTGATACATCATACTCAAAAAATGAAAATACTCTGCTGGAACTGCCAAGGTTTTGGGGGAAAGAATACTAGGGATCACATTAAATATCTGAATTCACTACATGCCCCTGATATCATCTTTATATCAGAAACCAAGGTCAATGATGATAGAATGTTAACCTAACCAATTTTTTGCAGTTGCCAAACAAAGTTTTTGTACCATCAAATGGCCCGGCTGGAGGCCTAGTTTTTCTCTGGAAAGATGGTTTTGATATAGATATCATCCACACTAGTACAAACATGATACATGCCTTAGTTAAGAATGACCCTGCAAAAGGGGAATGGTTTCTTTCTTGCATCTACGGCACATCATATAGGAATGAACAACAAGCACAGTGGGAGTATATTAAAGACCTTAGCTCTAGTGTCAGTATTCCTTGGGTAGTGATAGGTGATCTCAATATCACGCTACATCCAGATGAAAGAGTAAATCAATCATAAAACTCATTGAGGAGTCAGACCTTTCGGATTTAGGCTTTAGTGGAAACCCATACACTTGGTCTAGTAACAGTCACGGGACTGGTAGGATCAAATCTAGACTAGACAGAGCTTTAGTAAACAGTTTATGGTCACTAAATTTTCCTGACTTACTCTTCATCACCTACACCAGAACGGCTCAGACCATACCCCAATAATGCTAACTCTATACAACAGTCAAACCCCTAGGGGCAAAAACTGGAAGTTTTTTGAGTTTTGGTTAAGTAACTCATCATGTAGTGAAGAAATTAAAAAGGCATGGCACTCAAATTCAAATGGTTCTGTTGCATTTGTATTCAATGATAAATTGTCTAACGCTAGAAGGTATCTGGGGATATGGAGTAGAACTGTATTTGGTCATATACAAAGCAGGGTTTCTTCTCTTCAACAAGAACTTCATCAGCTACAAGTGCAAGACATTGCTGGAAGTAATGATCAAATGATCAAGACTGTGGAGGCTGACATTGAGAAGTGGAATGAACTAGAAACCAGATTGATGAAACAAAAATCAGGAGAACATTTCTTCAAAGATTATGATAAGAATACCAAGTATACTTCCATATTAAAGTGAACAGAAGGAGAACAAGAAACAGAATTGACTCTCTTCAAGCAATAGATGGTACCTGGTGCACGGATAGGAGCAGTTTAGAGGATCTGCTTACAAATCACTTTAGTAGCATAAGTACAACAACAAACCCAAGGTCTGCAACAAGTTTTCTTGAAGGCATTCCCTCTATTATATCTGAAGAAGACAATGAGTTACTTGTCAGAATCCCTGAAGAACAAGAAATTATAGATACAATTAAATCTATGGAGGCATGGACCTCACCGGGACCTGATGAGTTTCCACCTGGATTCTATCAAACTCAGTGGGACATTATTAAACATGATGTGATCAAAATGGTTCAGAATTTCTTCTACTCTGGTTTTCTTTTAAAGCAGTTAAACCGTACAAGATTTTCTCTCATCCCCAAGACTCAAACCCCTCAGAAACCAGAAGATTTCAGACCCATTGCACTATGCAATACCTCTTATAAGATAATCTCTAAAATACTGCAATCTAGGATGAAGTATTTCATGGAGAAAATTATCTCCCCAATGCAGGCAGCCTATGTTCCAGGAAGGCTAATCAGTGAAAACATCACAATGGTGCAGGAAATAGTCCATACAATGAAGAGAAGTTAAGCAAAGGGAGGAATTTTGGAACTAAAAATGGATATGTCTAAAGCCTTTGATAGGCTTGAATGGAGTTTTATCCTTGAGGTTATGAAGAAATTTGGATTCGGGGAAAAATGGTGCAGTTTAATTGAGCAATGTATTTCAACAACCCAGATTGAAGTCATGCTTAACGGTTGTCCTTGTAAACCATTCATTCCAAGCAGGGGTATTAGGCAAGGTGATCCTTTATCACCCTACCTATTTATTCTGGCAATGGAGGCTTTCTCAAGAAAACTGGCGCAATATGAAGATGAAGGTTTAATTTCAGGAGTGCAAATCGCAAGGAATGCACCAAGAGTTAGCCATCTGCTTTTTGCAGATGACTGCCTACTCTTCTGCAAGGCAAATGAAGCTCAAACAGGTGCATTGCTTAAGATCATTACACACTTCAGTGACATAAGTGGTCAGGTAATAAATTTCAATAAGTCTGCGGTTTATTTCTGTAAGAAGGTTCCTCTCCAAGTACGCTGCAATCTATCAAATCGACTAAATGTTAGTCAGATGGAGTTAAAGGAAAAATATCTAGGCTTACCACTGTTTATTGGAAGAAATAAGAAGATCCCATTCTCTAATGTGATTGATAAGATGAACCATAACATGGATATGTGGAGAAAAAAGAATCTAACAGAAGTAGGGAGAACATTTCTGGTTAAGCATGTTACAAATGCTATCCCAGTGCATCATATGACCTCATTCAAGTTGTCAGATGATACTATAGCTGGGATGAACTCAGCTCAATTCAGCTTTCTAAAGAACAAGAAAAACAACAAAGGAGTCCATTTATTCTCATACAAAAGGGCTTGCTTGCACATAAATGATGGTGGTTTAGGACTGACAGACCTAAAGCTTTTTAATAGAGCATTATTGGCAAAAACTGCTTGGAGGTTTACTACTAGGCCAAGAGATTTATGGGCTCAAGCTCTGTCTGCTAAATATTCTCAGTTGGAAATGTCTTCAGCCTGGGAGAAAAGGCTGATTCGTCGTGGAGCTGGAAGAGTATCAGTTCTGAGCTACCTTTTATCAAAGCTAATAGTTGTTGGCAACTAGGAAATGGTGCTTCTATTCAGACTTGGCAGGACAAATGGATTCCAGAACGCGATGATCCACTAGTGCCTAAAGTAAGTATGGAAATTGCCTGCCAATATAGTAAGGTAAACAATCTATTTGAAAGGGGAGGGGCAAAATGGGATACCAGATTACTGAATTTTATCTTTGAACCTGCTGATGTTGATTGTATTTTAAAGATTCCAATTCATCCAGCCCAAGAAGACAGGTTGGTGTGGAAACTGGAAAGGAAATGGATCCTTCTCAGTTAAATCAGCTTATAGGAAAATGTATGAAGAGGAAAACGCACAACTACTGCAAGGTACAAACTCTATACATCATCTCTGGCCTAAAATCTGGAAGCTCCCTGTAATACCTAGGGTCCAACATTTCTTATGGAAAAGTCTATCAAACTCTCTATCTACAAGGGTCAGATTATCAATAGCAATGAAGAATATTGATAAGTCTTGTCCAATGGGTTGTACACATCAAGAATCTGAGGAACACATCTTCTTACACTGTGATTTTGCAAGAGCTGCATGGTTGTCTCTATCAAATCTTAGTACTTCTGGGAATTCCAGTTACAAGGACTGTATATTAGCATGGTTTGAAGAACTAAAATCTGGTTATATCACAGAATCATATATCATTAAAAGGGCTATTGTGGCATGGTCGCTATGGGTGGAGAGATGCAACGTTGTTTTCCAAGGGAAGAAGATAGACATACAAAACTTCATTCACAGAACAAAGGCAGTTCTGGATAGTAATATGATCCAATCCCTTCAACTTAGGAGTGCTCCTAACATGTCTGCTTTACCTTCTAGGATAAACAGAACAAACCTGGCATGGAATCCCCCTGCTGGAAACTTCCTTACCATGAATTGTGATGGTTCTTTCGCTAAGGAATCTAAAACAGGTGGAATTGGACTAATTTTGCGTAATTTTGCAGGTACTCCAAAGGCAGCCAAATGTGAGCACATCGCAGACTCTTGGAGTGCAGAACAGGCAGAATGTTTAGCTTTGGGCGACGCAGTTCGATGGGCGAAAGAGCTAAAGATGGAAAGGGTCAATTTTGAACTAGATTCTCAACTCATAGTGAATGCTGTGACCAAAGGAAGGCTTAGCATATCATGGAGACTGCATCATCATGTGGCAGAGATTATTTCCCTTTTTAAACAGTTTACTTCTTGGAAATGTTATTATGTTCCAAAGGAGAAGAATAAGGTTGCAGATATTCTTTCTAAAACTTCAAGAGTAGAGAAATTATCTAGGTGTTGGTTTAATTCATTTCCTTCTTGTATTACCAGTCAAGTAATGGTTGAAAAAGTATGTAGCTAGACTACTCCATATCAATAAATCGTATTTTTCAGGTAAAAAAAAAAAAATTCTTCGTCGGTTTCGTCGGTTTCTTCGGACGGGTGGCCCGTCCACCTTATCGGCGGCAAAAAGAAAAAAAAAGATTTGTGTGGCTTTCTTTTCTTTTTGCACCCTCATGAGGTCTTATTCTTCTTTGTTCACGAAGTCTTATGCTTGGCATGCCTCATGTCTTGATGTGTTGGGCCAGAGATTTAAGCGTGTTGTGATGTATGGTGGTGGCACAATTGTTTTGAAGAACAACACACTAGGAACTATTCCGGAAAAACCTAGATTTAGTTGAAATTTTTTTTCTGCCGAACTTCTGCGCATGCTTCATATTCTAAGAACACACAGATTCAACTGCAGGTGTAACTATTAGATTCAACTGCTCTTCTTGTTTTTTTAAGCCAAAAAGAAGTTAGATTTGTTTGTCAATACACAAAAAGTTGGATTCAAAAAAACGTAAAATTGTTAGAGGGTTTAAGACCCGTATGTGTGCGGTCCATTTAAAAGGCCTAGGGTTTCCCTTTATGTTGTATATAAAGGAGTAGTATATTTGTACACTACTGATGTTAATTCTAATAAGAAATATTTTCCTTTTTGATTTCCCCTATTTTCCCTTAAAACGTTATCATTCACGATTGCTTCAACCCTAGCTATTGCGGCCCATCTGGATTTTTTTTTTAATTCGTTCATCACCAAATTGTACTTCAAGATACCGTACTTCTATTAAGTTTTCTCAGATCAACGATTGATTTACGGCTGGATCTAGTATCGGCTTTATACTTCTTCTTCCATTATTTTTTTTAATCAGAAGGAATACGCATAAGGTATACCCTATTCACACATATCTTATTTGTTTTTTTTTGATGTGCGGGTTATATCTCACTCATGATGTGATGTTGCGTTTTAAAAACAAAGAAAAAAAAAATCTGCTTTGTCTGCTTTGCTTTGTTGATTTGATGTGATTTATTATTATTGTTAAAAAAAATTTTAATTTAACATCATGGTTGTGTCTGTCCAAAGTTGTATGTTAGGATGAGTGAAGTTATAGCCTCTATATGTACGAACATGCCCTCCTATAGTCCTAGTGAAAGAAAAAGTGTCAGATCTATTGTCATGTATGGAATCTATGGATTGGTATTCTGGTTAATTCCAAAAACATTTTTGATTTTGTTTTTAAGATGTCTGTCTCTACTCATGGCTGTTTGATTGTAGTATAATGTATTAATCTGTTTGATTATAATAGTATCAGTTACAAAATCTGTCTTTTAACATTTTTGATTTTGTTGATTGTTTTGATTATAGTACCATGTGCTCCTGTGTGTGTCAGTACTTCTAGTTCGGTATGCCCCCATCTGTATGCTTCTGTTGAATTGTCCTTTTTTCTTGCATATGTAGACCTGTTCCTAGGCTAGCCTACCCCTACCCTACCGTCCCCTACCCTACCCTACCCATGTCCTGTGACCCTGTCCTGGTAGGAAAAAAAAAGTTTTCTTTTGAGTATTTAATTATTTTATTTTTTTTAAATTGCAATTACTTTGTCTGACTCTCTTACTTCTTTTGGAGTCCATAAATTATTTATAGGTTATTTGTTTGTTTATTTTGCAAAATGTCAACACATAGTTTATACAAAATACTATTGTAATATTTTCGTAATTTATTCTGTAATGCTATTGCGACTTTAATTTTCTTTAATTACAAAATGTTGACTGGGTAATAATCATTGGTTGGATTGACTGGACTCGGTTTATTTTTGGAACCATTAAGAAATTTGGCTCCCAAAAATCCATCTTGACCACAAAGAAATTTGGTCTTGGGTATGGTATCGATATTAACCGTCCTCTACTCAGGTTTCTTGTAGATGGAGCCAATCCGACCGGAATTCAAGCTTCAGATGGACTTGAGTACCATCGATGGGTTGCCGATGTGGAGACCACATTTGTGGCGAAAGGGTATATAAACACCATCAATGATGCCAATGCTCCCCCAGCCAGTGAAAAGAATAAGGCTCTCGCTCTGATGTTTTTGAAGAGGCACATCGACCCTAACTTACGTTGGAGTTACCTCCACTTAAAGACCCCGAAAGAACTCTGGGACACTCTTCAAACATTGTTTGGTTGATGGATCAGTAGATTTTACTTTATTTTTTCTAAACATATTTATCTTGTTTATGTTAGATAATGGATTATCTATGAGTGTTTATCAATTTTTGGAAGCAGTTTAATTGATTTTACTTTGATAATATATTGTTTAGCATGTATATTTGAATGGAAAGTATATCATTCAAATATAATCGAAATTCTCTAAAGAACAAGAGATAATCTACTCGGTTTTTATAACACTGCCATCTACTTAAAGAAGATGATATCACCCTTGACGTCAACCCCGCAATTTCATACTTTCCATGGCATAAAGGATGTTGCCCCATTAATGGACATACCTGACTTTGCTTGGGCCTAAACATTTAGTTTTCCTGGATCTAGTATATACTAGGGTATCGCCCAGGCTCTAATATATACTTTCTGTAGTTAAACATGTTTTAACCTTCTTTCCTTTAGAAGTCCGGATTATTTGTAAGTACTTATCTTTCTATTACGTATTATAGAATTGTACTCTGTTTATGATAACTATGGTTTAACGCGTGTATTAGAATGTAAAGGGCGTCATTCTAATAGAACAATTTTTTTCTTCTCAAAA
>JAJJMA010141801.1:0-11991 GCA_023529015.1 Papaver nudicaule
ATCGATTGATGAACATGTTTGGTGATTGAAGATGAAACCCTTGACCAGTATTTCCTCTCTATGATTTCTATTTTCTTTACTTGTTTTATTTTTATTTATTTTCACAACAAAACATCCCCCTTGGTTACTTTTAAGTCTTCAATTACAACTGACAACCCATACCTCTCTGTGGAACGAACTTATTCTTGTTACTGTGCTTAATCTATATTTAGTGAAGTAAGAGTATTAATTTTGACTGGTTTGACACTCATCAAATTTTGGCGCCGCTGTCGGGGAGGCATTGCGGATTGTTAGTTGTTTTGATTTCCTATTTTTCTGTTTTTATTCTATTCTTGTGAGACGTCATGTTTCCTTATGGAAATAACATGTACGGTTCACAAGACCAGGCACAATATTATAATGGTGATCAATTTTATTTTAATTCTCAATCTCTTTATAACTCTCAACCACCCATGGAATATAATCGGAATCAATTTTTTGGTTTTGATCAATTTCCAAGGGAACCTGTTGGTTATTCTCAGACATATCAACCTTCGGGTGGGAATGTAAGTGAACAACCACAAGGAATGTGGAGGGTAAAACACCTTCGGGACACGTGTCAAGATCAGAAGGGCTAGGCCCAGCCAAAGGATGTCGCCGCCACTCCTCGAATAAACCTACAAAGTGACCTCGAACAGGAGTTCGATAAGAGAAGCCTCGTACAGCTTGTCGAGGAAAGGGACACGAAGCCACCTTCGGGAAGAACTCATCGAATGAACCGCCTTACTCGACAAGCTCTGACACCTCCATGATTTAGTAGTTTGTCTTATTAGCTGTAAACTACTTCAGACTCGGCCTATATAAGGCGAGCTCAAGAACCATTGTAAGGGTTGGATTTTTGGTGTAACCTAAGTCTTGAGAGTGAGATTAGGTTAGTTTCTCCTCAAGCTTCTAAGGATCATATCCATGTATTAGTTAGAATGAAATACAATTTATAGTCATACTCTTATTATTTGACATTCCTTATATAAGTTAGCTTCGGTATTGTTCTTATTCTCTTCGTACTCGTATTGGAACTAATATTGTGTATACAACCATAGCATGATTATAGATCTGATGGCTGTCGGGTATGAAGTGCTTATGCAGATTTCGTACTCGCACAGTTTGGCGCTAGAAACAGGGATGATTAAAATAACTTAGGGTTTGCCTGTGATTTATGGTTTTCAAATTCTTTGGGGAAATTTTTTCTAGGGTTTTCAAACTCTTCTTAAAAATCGTATTTTCATCGTATTTTCATTAAGAGCTCCACCACCTTGGGTGTCTAAAGATCTTAAAAGCTTTAGTATGCTCAAGGATTTCGAGTATATCATCACATATGATAAGATCAATGCTTCTTCAAGGAATCCAAACTTTGAAGCATAGAGATCTGGTTAATAGTGTAAACAAAAATCTTTCAAAAAGAATCACAGCAAAACCTCAAGGAAAGAGTAGCTTTCACTTTGGGATCAGCCATTTAAATTTCCAGGAAATACCCGTAAAATATGGCGTACCAATGATGTTGAGAAAAGCAAATCCAGGGTCATTTTAGGGTTTTCATACCAAGTCCATATTTGGAAAAAAGCCTTGCAGTATCAATACTCAGGGTCCAGATTAGGAAAAGTAGGACAGTTTGCCGGGATCTCTTCATTTGGGAGAAAGACTTGGATAAGACAAAAAACAGTTAGGGATTCGGTCAGAATCGAGTATAACCAATCCTGAAATTTCAAATGACAGAATTTGTTACACCTACTAGGATACGTCAGACCTAACACACTGCACCAGCCACCCTGGACCTCACGGGTTTTTTGTTTTTTACATGTCACCATCAGCATGACTTCGAAATCTGATCAAATACCGAAGCAAAGAGTCGGATCCTCGAGGCATGGCACGGGATCCTCGAGACATAACACAAGATTCTCAACGAGCAAAGGACTATCGCCAGAGGTAGCTGTGAGCACAGTCCAGCACAAAGAGCGTGTAAACGAGGAAGAAGTGCAAATAG
Organism: Papaver nudicaule; assembly: GCA_023529015.1. NCBI lineage: Eukaryota > Viridiplantae > Streptophyta > Magnoliopsida > Ranunculales > Papaveraceae > Papaver > Papaver nudicaule. The sequence continues at coordinate 2,021 of JAJJMA010141801.1, forward strand.
AAGATCTGGGACCTGATGGAGAAGGATCCCCAGTGGGTGATGAACCACATCAGCAACAAATCCAAGAGGAAGATGGAGATAACAACGATAACGACGACGAAGACGACATCCCAAATTAAGTAATACTCGCACATCACCCCACCGAAGAAGACACCACGAGGGCTGCACAATTCCAAAAGTTGATTTAAAAGAACAAGAAGATAAGAAAACTAAAAAAACAATTAGCTGAGGCGACTAAGAAAGCGGCGGAGAAATCTGCCTCAAACTACAAAGGGAACAGTGAGGGGCACTCTCGCCCGAACACCATATCACGATCCAGGGGGCATTCAGTGTCGAGAAGTAACATCAAATTCAAGGTATGCGACCCCAAGAACCCTGAGATAGTAGTCTCGAGCAGAGGAGTGGAACCCAGTATACGTCCAAAGGGAAACATCATACATTTGATATACGAAAATGAACAAGCGAGGAAGGACGCCGAAACACAAGCTTTGCAACAAGTCATGATGGAGCAAATCAAAATACTTCGAGCAGAGCTCTTCGATAACAATGATTCAATCGACCGACAAGATGAAACTAACTCAAGCAATTAATGACGTCAACCGCTCGCCACTGAGCCCTGAAATCCTTGCTAAGGCCATACCAGTAAAGTGCACCATGCCGGTTTTCACATTAATCTTCGATGGGACAGGAGACCCGACCCTGCACGTAAAAATGTACCTGCGAGTATTCCCGGCTTTGGCTAACAAGGATGAGGTGCTTTGCAAGTATTTTCCTTCCAGTTTGAAAGGAGAAGCCTTGGCTTGGTATGACAACCTGACAGCTAGTTCGATCGCGTCCTTCGAAGAACTGTCCAAAGTATTCATACTTCATTTCTTATACAACAATTCATCAAAACCAGGCGTGGAGAAATTGTTCAGCATCAGAGTAAGACCTGGAGAATCTATTAAAAGCTTGACAGACAGGTGGACCGCCCAGTGTGTGGAAGTAGGAAATGGAGCCTCAGAGAAAGACAAAGTACGAGCATATCTAAATGCACTCGACAAGAATCATCCTTTATACGATAGACTCTTTTCCAAAAATGTAGAGACGCTGCAAGACCTGCGGAAATACCAAAAGGAGCGGATTACACTGGAGGAAATCAGGGAGCAAGCAACTCAGGGAAAAGAAGTTATATCAAAACAAGTACAATCCATAAACAACTTATCCCTCGAGGAGCGAGATCAAGCAACGAACCATCAAGCAGGGGACTTTTCAAAACGAGAGAGGCAGAACGATACAGGAAGATATGGAAACGAAGGCAAATTCAGAGATGGGAGATACCTCGATAATAGAAAATACAACGACAGCAGGGGCAATGACTCTCGAAGAGAATTCGAAGGCAATGGTAGAGGACACGACGGTGGCAGGAAATTCGGTGTGCCAAGATCGGGGTTCCCTGCTTTCCAAGACAGAAAGTTGCAGAAGCTCTGTGTTACCATCGAAGACGCTCTCCGAAGCATCGAACAATCCGAATTGGCAGGCGAGATGAGATACCCGAGAAACAGGGGAAATCAACCAAAGCATACTCGAAACTCCAGGGACTATTGTCAATTCCACCAATTCTATGGACACACAACAGAGGACTGCGTCACGGCGCAGGACCAGATTCACTTTTTCATTTCAAAGGGAAAATTCTAGCACTTCCTTGAGCTACCAAAGCCACCACCAAACCCGCTACAACCAAATGAGGAGAAACAACGCGAATCATACGTCATAACTACTGACCGAAGCATCCCAAGATTCGACGACTGCAACTCCATAGTTCATGCAGACGTCTGTGGGCGAAATTTCAAAGGTATTCATACTGATAGAATTCATAAAAGAGACTTTGACGGGAAAGAAATATTAAGTGTAGCAATGAGAGGACAGCTGGAAGAGTGGCAGAGGCACCCAGTTTTCTTTTCGGCGGCAGATATCCCCGACGAAAGAAAATTGCACAATGATCCCTTAGTTATCACACTGCATATCGAGAAGACGGCGATGCCTAGAATACTCGTGGACCCAGGAAGTTGTGTGGACATTCTCTTTGGGAGAACATATGACAAGATGTTTGGAAAGGAAAGAGCCTTGGTGCCCTCCTCATACAATGTCTATGGCTTCAATGGAAAGCCCTCTATGCCCAGGGGAGAGTTATCGTTACTGATTCATGTTGGAAAGATGGAACAACCTACGTCATTTTGTGTAGTTGACATAGACTCGCCTTACAATACAATTGTGGGAAGACCTTGGTTTCACAGCATCCTAGGAGTGCCCTCTACTCTACACGGAAGAATCTGATTCCCAACGCCACTTGGAATCGCAACGAAATCGATATCCAGACGAGAGAGCACTCGAGGCAGGACACCTCAAACCAAGCCAAGCACCCAAAGATAACAGACTCCTGCATAAGGGAGTTCATAGCTGAGGTAGAGGCTGGAATGGCTGACACTACCATGGGAAGCCCCACTATCTGCAAGCAAGGCACTCGACCTATCAGCAAAGGAAAGGATCATTGCACCGAAAACAGAGAACAATTCTTCGTGGCAAGCAGCAAGGTACCAATGTCGAGTAAGTCAGCTAGCAAGACAAGTTCGAGCGACACTGGAAAGGATACATCGGAGGAGCAATTCTGGGCCGGGTCATACGTAATTGAAAATGCGCTTGGGAACGATACTTACAGCCTAGTCAATCTCGAAGGACAAAAGCTAAGTATCCCAGGTGAGGGAAAGCATTTGAAACACCTTAATTAGAACCTTAAATGTAAGCAAAGCATAAGAAATGTCAGTTTTAGAGTGAAAGAATAAAAGAAGCAGCTTGGTCTCCTGTTAAGAAAATATATATTGCACTCCTCGAGGCATTATACCTCGATTCAAACTCCAGATCCTACTTGGCTAGGCGAAAGTCCTACTCGAATAGGAAAACCTCCAAAGGCTCTCAAGCCATATAAAGCAAGCAGGCCATGACGCCATATCTCCCCTAGTGCCTTGACGCAATGAAATTAAAAGGCCTTAACGCCAAGGCCCAGATGCCAAAAATAAAAAGACCTCGAATAGCAGGCACATAGCTGATGATCATATAAGTCGTAAGGGCCCTACGAGCTATATGACACAGTCCTCTACCCACAAGACACCCCGTTAGCGGTGGGTACTTTGCATCTAGGCTACATAAGCTAATGAAGCATTTGGACCCACTACCACACGACCATGAGGACCTCTCTTTCTGAAGCGTCGAGGGGACGATAAATGGGATTAACATCTACCTCTAAAGGTGGATGGAACCTCTAGGCAACTAATTCGCTTGTATTCATGGGAATAGCAGGCGAGTCACGCAGCCGAGGGACCTCCTCTAAAAACCAAAACATAGCCTCGAGGAGGGGCTGCTGAAAAGCAGAGGGGTCGAATTCTAGGCCGCGATAGGAGAATAGTACCATGTCTAAGCTCCAGCCTTGACCGGCACTCCCCCATTGAGCTACTTTATTATCGAAGCACGAACATAGCAGCTACCCACCATCAGTCCACTGCTTTACTAGGGATAAATGGATTATCAGAACACCACCATGTTCTCTTGAAGGATACTTAGTATCCTTGATAACCACCCAGTACTCTGAGGCAAAACGGGTACCTATGGCCTCGATAGCCTTTGTTGCTTTAAAACAGGCAAGTAGCTAAAAGCCTTTGGGAAGGGTAATCCGTAAGCCCCCACTAGCTTGGTTTACTATCTCCCACATCGAAGTAAGCCCCGGAGTTGTACCTCGGGTAACCTTAGGAGCCTGGAATATTGCAAAAGCAACTTCGTACCTGATTACGAAGTTCTCAAGGAAAATACAAAACAAGGGAGGAGAAACATTCGACAAACAAAACAGCTTCTTCATAAATATGGTTAACACAGCATACAAACACAAAAATGTGAGAGATGTCAAGTACAAAAAAATTTATCCAAGAAAACAAAGGAAAAGCAAAAGATTTGCTGCTACACCATGGGAGAGACTTCACCAGGTAGCATAACATGGCGAGGAGTGGGATCTCCAAAATCCTTCATCTCATCCCAGAGATCTCTTTCAGCCTCCAAGTCCTCTTCATAGGTTCGAAAACCAGAGCGATCTTGTCTTGAAGGAGTGATTTCCCTCACGGACTTAGACTTACCTTCACTTTCTTCATCACTATACGCGGACGCGGATTCTTGAAACAAATAGCTCCCCCTTTATCAAAGCCAACACCCATACCACCACCAGTGCTCTCCTCTTGGACGTCGACGAGATCCCGTGCAGCACCATCGGCTATGTTACTAGTTTCGACTCCAACATCGTCCTTAGGATCATCCTTCAGATCATCTCTGGAACCTTCCTTGGAACCGTCCTTCGGATTATCCTTGGAATCATCCTTGGGATCATCTTTTGGATCATCTTTGGAATCGCCTTCGGAATCACCCTTCGGATCATCCTTGGAATCACTCTTGGGGTAACCCTCGGCACCTCCCGAATGGCCATCATCAGAATCATCTTCGCCATCATCCTCATCCTCACCAGAGCCTTGGTCTTCAGGAACACTCCCCACCAGCCCTCTCATTCGCGCTTCATCCCTAGCCAACCTCACAAATACTTCCTGGGGAAGCAAATACTCATCACCTGGGAGTATTACGTCAGCATCGTCCGCACCAACGACCCCTTAGGTAGGAGGCTCTAGATCTAAAAAGTGAACGACCATGTCTTCGGCAATCCATACTCGTAGCCAGGGAGGTAGTTAAGGCGGAACGAGTGAGCAGTTCCTCAATAGCCTGCCCATGTCTTAACTGATGGTGGACGAGGGCAAACCAGTAACCATATTCCTTAAATCCTCCTGGCACTTAAGGCGGAGATTTCGTTCGACAGTCACCTCCTCGACACTCCTTTCTACATCCTCTGAGCGACGCTTACGTTCGAGCTCCAGCTCTCGGGAAAGTCTGCCTATGTCGGCATTCCAACGCCGACGTTCCTCGGACAACTCCTTCGATAACTTCTCAACCCTCCTTTCGAATTCCAACTTTCGGTCTGCTTCAAGTACCAACTAGTTGGCAGCATCGTCCCTCGCAGCTTCGGCATCTACAACCTTCTTCTGTAAGTTAGCTTCGATGCCTGCAAAACAAAAGACAAACGCCAAAATGGAACGCCAAAACAAAATGATCAGGGCAAGTATCCTACTTTCTTTAATAACCATGTACTCAGTAACCTCGTGTTGATTGGTAAAACGAGGTTCGCCAACCCTTTTTCTAATATCATCAGAAGAAACTGATCCAAGCTTTGCAAGTTCCAGTCGATATTCGTCAACCATTCGGGAAAGGTGTTCCTTTGAAGTTCTAGCCTTTGCTAGATCCATTCCCATATCATTGCAATCCTTCTTCAAAGCATCATTCTCTGCAACTAGCTCCTTATTGACATTCTTTAAAGCTGCCATCTACACTCTCAAATTCCTAATGTCCTACTCCAAATTCTCTATCACCACCCTGCCAGATGTGTTGATAGACTTCTTCTTACGAGATAAATCTCGCTCTCGTGTCAAACGAGCCAAATCTAGCTGGAATGCTTTTCCCGAGTGGCAATCTCGTTCTTATTCTTCTCCTCCTCGAGCAAGCGCTCGGTTTTCATTATTTTCCTCTTTTCCTCGGAGAGAAGGTCCTCATCCTCGAGCCTCTTTCTCTTATAATAGTCCTGATCATCCCAGGATTTATCCCTTTCTTTTACAAGCTTCTCGATTTCACTCCGATGACTCTCATTACTAAAGGCAGTACGAGAAGACCTACGACTTTATCGGGAATTGCTTAAAGCTAGTTTGGCCTCGCGGAGTTTTCTCTCCCCTTCTTCTAACTCGCCTTTTTAGAAAGCAGTAAATTTCTCTCAGCATAAAATCACAAGGTACAATACGAATATAAGATAACAAAAGTCATACCTATCAACTTCTTCCTCTCACGGGCGCTGCGAGTCTATTCTGCGGCAAGATCTTCTTGCATTCGGAGAAACTTTCGCTCATGATACTCGACCTCGCCATACTGATCGAAGGTATAAGCCAAGAGACCAGACGCATGGTGATTACCCTGTGAAATTTGCAAGACACCAATACTTAAGCCGAGCCCCAAAAACATGACTACTCATACTTCAAAGAAAAAGCAGCTCACCATTTGAAGCATAGCCAGTTTCTCCTCGTAAGAAAAAGGCGGATGACGAAGATCATACTCCATTCTGAGAGGATCACCTCCAACAACATCGCCAAACTTTTTACAAAACTCGGGATCCAAAGGGCAACCCAAGGGATTAGAGGCATGAGCATTAAAGCGGGACGAAACTTCCATAGAAAAGTCACTAGGATTATGGTTCTCAAAAAGTACCTCCTTAAACCTCTTAGCAGTGTATGGTTGAACATGTTTGCCAGCAAAAGTAGGAGCAGGGGGAAACTTTGAACTGCGAGGGAAACTGATAACCAGATTCTTCGAAGGGTCCATGCTAACAGTCGAGCCATCCCTTCGAGGAAGAAGGAGATCAACCACAGGAACAATCTTCCCCGAAGAAAGTACAGAAGGCTCGGCTGAGGCAGTGGTAGTGGCAGCAGAAACAACCACGACTGAGGCAGAGGCAGGAGCACTCGGCAGGGCAGCAGCAGCAGCAATCTCCTCGATGGCTTTATTGATGGGTGGCAACTCAACAACCTTTGGCGGTAGAAACTCATCGGCAACATTCGTTATCTTCTTCTCCTCCAATGGCTTTGTTGATACCTTGCTTTGATTTGGCAAACTTACCTTCGAGGATTTCTTAAACATAAACTTCTTACGAGGCCTAGCGACCTTCGTTTTCTCTTCGAACTCAAAACCCACTTAATCGTTGTTCAGACTCAAGTCACCCTCTGAAACAGCATTCCCCTGCAAATGAGGATCCGTCTTTCTCAAGAAACAAATAAAGGCAAGTATTCATACTCCAGAAAATAAAAAACATATCTCAAAAAGGTATTTGTTACCTGTTCCATAGTCTCCTCATCTGATCGGGGACGCTTTAAGCTGCTCGAAGCATCCATAGAAACACCTTTGCCTTTCCTTAAAGCTTGACGAGACAACTCTCTCTCCTCGCCAAAGAAGTGAATTGTAAACAGATGCTGAGTCAAGAACTCATGACCTACATCGAACTGGGTCCGAACAAAGAAACGTCCTGCATCCTTCCAGCCTCGAAGAATGGGACCCTCTAGAAGCACATGCTCTGAATACCAGTCTTCATCCAGGGAGTAGTCTAAATATCCCGGAATTATATTCACACACCCCTTCACAGTTCGAAAACTAACACCCCAAGGGGCAAAATCGTTGTCTAGCGTTAAGAATGGTTCATAATGATGAAAGAATTTCTGAGCGGTGAAATAAAACTTCGTCGTGGAACCAACCTCAGAATTATCTTCGGAGCGAGAAACCCACTGGTTTATAAGATGAATTGAACTGCAAGTGAGCTGCATTACCCCCCCGAGGGCTAGGAAGGGAGCAGAGTATCTCAAGAAACAAAGGATTGGAAGATTGGTAGAAAGGAGGAATCAACCCAGCAGAAATTTGGTGGAATGTAACCAAGAGTCTATCCTCGTTACACCTAAACTCCTCAACCAGTTCTGGAGTCAGCCGGCTGCCAGGAGCACCAACAGCCTTTACGTTGAAAGAATCAGCTTTAAAGCCTAAATTCTTCATCATCGATATGAGAACATCCACTTTAGAAGGAGACGCCATGAAAAGAAAAACAAAGGGAAAGAAAGCAGGACTTGCTGGCACCGGAAGTAGCAGAGGCAAGATTGATCAGGGGCTTGTAAGATGATGAAAAGGGAAAAGGAGTTGTCTTTATGAAGCGGTAATAAGATTAAAGCAAGGGGTACCAAAAGAAAACACCAAAGGAGCACTCGATCAAAAGATAGAATTTAAAGGTTTTCGGGAAAAAGGGACGCCGAAGTTGTGGAAGAGAGTACGAAAGGGCTAAAAAATTTTAGAGGGAGAAAATAAAACTTAAATAGTAGAGGGAAACCGGCGCTACCGGTTGGAATGTCAAAAGGTAGCTAAAATCTCGGGAACATGCAGAACGTGTCATGAAACGTCACACTTGGTGGCTAGTGGGGTGCATGGCGAGAAGAAGATGACGAAGAAGAAATTTCCTTTCCAAGCATCTTCGATACCAGGAAAGGAAAGAGGAAAACTGTGGAGGGTAAAACACCTTCGGGACACGTGTCAAGATCAGAAGAGCTAGGCCCAGCCAAAGGATGTCGCCGCCACTCCTCGAATAAACCTACAAAGTGACCTCGAACAGTTTTTCGATAAGAGAAGCCTCGTACAGCTTGTCGAGGAAAGGGACACGAAGCCACCTTCGGGAAGAACTCATCGAAGGAACCACCTTACTCGACAAGCTCTGACACCTCCACGATTGAGTAGTTTGTCTTATTAGTTGTAAACCACTTCAGACTCGGCCTATATAAGGCGAGCTCAAGAACCATTGTATGGGTTGGATTTTTGGTGTAACCTAAGTCGTGAGAGTGAGATTTGGTTAGTTTCTCCTCAAGCTTCTAAGGATCATATCCATGTATTAGTTAGAATGAAATACAATTTATAGTCATACTATTATTATTTGACATTCCTTATATAAATTAGCTTCAGTATTGTTCTTATTCTCTTCGTACTCGTATTGGAACTAATATTGTGTATAGAACCATAACATGATTATAGATCTGATGGTTGTCGGGTATGAAGTGCTTATGTAGGTTTTATACTCGCACAAGGAAGGTGGGACAATTATACTTCTAATTGGCTCTACTTTAGTTGTATGTAGATTTTAGATCGTAATAGAGATAACGTTACACCAACCGAATCTTATTACAGGATACATGAACTAACTCATGATCGTATTCATGATCATTCACCCATTCAACGGAAAGAGTTGTGTTCTCAAGATTCTGTTGTGAGAAAGAAAGGTGTAAACGTTAAAAAACTCTCGAAAAAATTATATCAACTGGAAGATGATGGAGCACCAGAAGAAATTCTTGAAGCAATGAGCTTAACCATACATGCAGAACTCCAACGACGTTGTGATGATCCACACTATGTCAATGACGATTCTGATGATGAAGAGGATGAAAGAATATTTGAGAATGAAACTAAATTGAAAGATATCGTGGAAGAACCGATTGAGGCGGAGATTTCGGTTGAGGATCACGATACACTTGAGGTAAAAAATTCATTAGAGTTTTCCCAAAGCAGCGAGGATCCCGTGCTACAAAAGAATGTGGAAGGTTTGTCTAATCCCATACATGATTTTATTTCTTATGATCCTCCTCCCCTAGTTGAAGTGGTTTCTGAAGGAGTTGTTTCCCCAACTTTTAAGAAAAAACCTCACCTAGGATTGGATATTTGTGCTTCTAATGTTCTTATGGATTATTTTGCTTCCAAGTATACACCGTTACACATGCTTGATTCTAGCATTGAGCATATTCACCGGGAGGAACCCGAAGAAGTTCTCTTATTTTATGTTCTCTATCCACTTCCAAGTGGAGAAAAGTTCAAGTTTGGGGGTGACTTTCATAAATTAATAGCTTCACTGGTGCTTATGTATGCTAATATCTTTATGAAGTTGTTACTAGAATTGCAGATTGTCGTTTGGACGGATCCCCAGATTTTCAAATTGTTGGTGTACGGGGAATCAATCTTGCAAGTGGGGCTGTAGACTATAAACCAAAGCGCTACGTGGGAGGCAACCCATTGTTTGTAATTTATTTTGTTGTTTTGTTTGTTCTTTTTGCAGAGATTCAAAGAATGTGCTTAATGGGAGTCAACCCATTCGATTTCGCTTTGTGGGAGTCAACCCACCAGATTTCTACCCTACTTGAATTCCATTGGAAGAGTCAATCTACATTGAGGACAATGTAGAATTCAAGTGTGGGGGAGGTAAGTTCTTTGTTTCTCACTCTAAAAAAAAA
>JAJJMA010141805.1:0-44551 GCA_023529015.1 Papaver nudicaule
TTAGTGTGGAACAATAATGTTTCATACTAAGCACTCGGATGGTGACGACAACCTTCAATTGTCTCAAGGTTTTCTATTCAACACTAATAAAGGGTCTCACGGGATAGACCTAAATTAAATTCATTCTGCAAGTACGTGTACGTTACTAAGCAGTGCTTTCTGGTTGACAGAGGGGTGATGACTCCCTAATACGAGGTTTGGGGCGTCCTAGGTGTGGCCCCTACAGGCCTCGAAGGCCCATCCTCTGGTCGGGACTTGGCTTCAAGTGCCTTAACTTTGCCAAGGAGTTCCTAGGGTTCCCAACCCCATATGAATGCGAGATCACACCTTTGCGTTGTTGCCGGTGTTATTTAAATGAAAGAAAGGGTGACGTATTACCGATTTCCTGGTGTAAGTTCCTCTTTCTTCTTAGAAAGTCTTTCGAGAGAATCCCGCTTGAGTTTGTTGGCAGACTTTGACCAGGGCTTTGAATGTAGCGCTGCTCCTTCCTTATCTTGTGTGAGTTCTGGGATTGGGTCAGCGTCTCGCTCCGTGTATAGCGCATCCAATTTTTAGGGTTTCGCTTGCATACCCATATATATATATATACATGTGTGCGATAATTGTAACACCATAGTCTTCATCCTCTTGTCATGAGTTTTTTTTTGTAAGGTGTGATTTTTGAGATCCATGGATGGCAGTGATAACTCTGGTTCGTCTTCTCAAAGGAGAGCTTACACCAAACGGAGAGTGTCCGAAATCATGGCCGACGAGAGCAACTCTGGTTCGTCTTCCCAAAGAGAAGCTTTCGTGAAGCGGAGGACGTGGATTCCGAGTCCGGTGAGTATTTTCCCGTAGCTCCGTTACACCTATACTCTGTTCTTCTTTAACAAGGGTGGTAGTGGTGCAGTGCAGAGTTATGGTAACTCGGAGCCGAGGTCGCTTGAGTGCAGGGAAGTCGAGTCTCGAGGAGGTTCCTATATCCGCTCAGACCCCAACAAGAGATTCTGTAAGCTCTTATCTTATTTTAGCTTAGCTTCCTTTCTCTATTCTTCTTATCGAATACCGTTCCATTCTTTCAGGGGATGCAGCCTCACAGGAAGAAACGTAGTGTGTCTAAGAAGAACCAATCTGTCCAGAGAGGTTCTCCAACTTATTCCCCGGTTTCGGTTGTTGCTGTAGATGAAGACGACGAGAGTGTTACCGATGGTGTTGGTCCTTCATCTGAAGGGGTTTCAGTTCTTGATGACGTTGGTCTTGGAATATATGAGGTCGACCATTCGCGGGCCGGTCTTTCTTTCGTGCCAGAGATGGTCTCCCTTTCCGAAGAACAAAAGTCTGTCGGTGGTTTTTTTGTGCCAACTCTCTATGCAGATCTTTATGAGAAGATTTGGAAACGGTACGACCATGTCGCCACTAAACAGCTGATGAAGGATACTCCCGTCATGGTGACCATGGTCTCCTTACTCCTCCCTGTGATAAAAGAAATGGGGGAGGAAAAGCTGCACGACGTAACTTCTGGGATGATCCAGAGGTGAGAGAGTCGCATTGTCGTCCTGGAGGCGATGATGTGCAACGTGGGCTGTCTTCGTCAGCGTCTCGAGATCGTGAAAGTGGATCGTGCTGGAATGATTTCTAACATCTTTCCCTGTTCAAGGGCTCTTCTTCGTGCTGAACAGGACTTGGAAGGATTATCTGACAAGGCCGGCCGAATGCTAAAAGCCATCCGGGCCAAAGGACAAGCTTTGGTTGAAGAGTCGGACAAGGTTAATGAGGTGATTGAGAGTCTGAGAAAGAAGAATGATATTTTTCGACAGAGGGTGGACATGCTTTATAAGCGAGGATACTCCTTATTGGATGGTTTGTTTTGAAAGTCTGGTTTTTAGAGTTTTGACAGGGGGAAAGGCTTTTAGATTTGGAAGAGTGTTCTTGTTCATAGCTCTGATGTTTATGGACAAAATGTACTGAGACTCTTCTCTTTTTTTTTTTTAGAAATAAAGAAACAGTTGAGCATTTTATCTGAAAGAATGAATTTTCTCTTTCCTGACCTAAGTCCCCACGTGTCCCGCGTCTCCGAGTTTGCTCCAATAATCTTCCCTCGCATACGATCTCTCGACTTCTTTTGTTGTGAGGTCGCGCCTGAGTGGCTTTTTGGCTGGATAGGGCCATGTTCCGTCTCCTTTCGTCGCCGCCGTGATGGAAGGCTTTGATAAGCTTTGGCGGGGTGCAACGTTGATCCTGCGCCTATCCATGTGATCTTGTAGGGCTTGCTTCTTCTCTGTCCGTGGGTTTGCGGCTTCGTCCTTGCCTCCTTTGTTATGGCGCCATGGGTTGGGGCGTCATGCCCATGGCGCTTTTTTTTTTTTTTTTTGGGGTGCCACATGTTGTGGCGTCATGGCTTCCCAGACTTCTGTGTTGGCTCCCTTCCAGTGGCTTCTCTTTCAGGCGTAGTACGCCTTCAGCCATTTGCCATTAATGACAGTCCCCTCTGTTTTTCCGTCCACGGTGACTATCTTGTAGTATCCATTCGCGGATGCCTTCGAGATAACATAGGGACCTTCCCAACTTGGAGCGAATTTTGGTGATGTGTCGTCTCGTTGGATGTATTTTGCCGTCTTCAGAACCAAGTCTCCCACTTAAAAGGTTCTTGGTTTTACAGCTTTGTTGTATGCTCGAGAGAGTCTTTTCCGATACATTTCTATGTGTCTTTCTGCTTTGGTCCGCCTTGAGTCTAGGGAGTCTAGCTCTGCTATCCTTGAATCGGCTACCTCAGCTTCATTCCAATAGATACCACTTGTTGCTGCGACACGGGCGGATGGTATCTTAATATCTGCTGGTAGTATGGCGTCGACGCTATAGACTAGCGAGTAGGGCGACGTCCCGGTGGAGCTTCCTGGAGAGATCCTGTAGGCCCATAACACCATGGGCAACTGTTCGTGCCATGACCTCGGGTTGTCGTGTACAGTTCTGCTAATGATCCGAATCAACGTCTTGTTGGTACTCTCTGCCTGTCCGTTCCCTTGGGGGTAGTAAGGTGTGGAGAAGATGTGTTGGATCTCGTACCTTCGGAGTAAGCTCGCCACATCCTTGTTAACGAACGGTGTCCCGTTGTCTGTGATAATGTGTTTAGGGATCTCGAACCTGCAGATGATGTGCTCCTTGATGAATGCCGCGATTGTGACACCGGTTGTGCTCTTCAAGGGTATTGCTTCTACCCATTTGCTGAAGTACTCTGTTGCGGTAATGATATACTCTTGGTTCTTCGAGGAAGGCGGGTTGATCTTCTCAATGAGGTCGAGTCCCCAACTGTAAAACGGCCAGGGGCTACTGATTGATCGCAGTGGCAGGCATGGGGTATGGTTGAGGTTCCCGTGAGTTTGGCACTTGTGGCATTTCTATACGAACGATGCCGCATCGTCTTCCATGGTTGGCCAGTAATACTTCTCATGGATTTGTAGGAACAGCTTCCTCTTCCGTTGGTGTTCAGCTTCGTGCATCTCTCTCTGAACCGTGGGGATCTCCTCGTATGACAAGCAGCGAAGTAAACCTCCCCCGTAGCTTTTACGATATAATATTCCTTCGTGGTAGAGGAACCTTCTGGATCTTTTAATCAAACGGCTAGCTAGGTGTTGATCTTCCGTAAGACTTTCTCGTTGAGGTACTTGATGCAAGGTTCTCTCCAATCTTCAGAAGGCTGGCACACTAAGGCCTCGGGTTGATGAGGGGGAGCCTGGCAGTTGGAGCACGTCTCTTGTAGAGCCCGGGATTGTGCTTCCATCGTCGGCCAATAGTAGCCAAGTCTCTGGAGTCGTCGATACAGAGTTACGACAAGAGTTTGCCCGCAGACCTCATCATGGACACGCTCGAGTTGTTGTTGTGCTTCAAGTCCTCCCAAACATCGTGACAGTGACCCATCTGGGTTTCTATGATACAACACCCCATGGAAAAGAAAGAAGTGTTTTAACTCTTTTACCCCGAGTTTTCGTGTGGTAGTATAGTTACCTAGATCTTCAATAATGGGTGTTCGCCAATCGTTGTCCGGTATGAGCTCGCCTTCCGCCATTCAAGTTGAGGGGGCGGTCCGTCTCCGTACTGTCACAATTTCCTCTTCTCCTTTGAACTGGAGTTTAACTGCCAAGGTCGCTAAGCAATCGACTTGTCTGTTGTTAGTGCGTCCAGTATGCGTTATGATGGCGTCAGCAAAGTGGTTCAACAACTTTTGTGCCTCTGCTCTGTGAGGAGCGAGGGTGATTTCCTTGAGAGAGTATACTCCGTTCATCTGTTTTACTAGCAGCTTGGAGTCGCCTCTAATTTCGAGGTGAGTAGCTCCTGCTTGTTTGGCTAATGATAGCCCAAGGAGGAAAGCTTCGTATTCGACCGAGTTGTTGGTGCATTTAAAATCCAATTTGAACGAGTGAGAGAATACTTCACCCGTTGGGGATACCAAGACGACGCTCGCTCCTCCAGTATTGTCGCTCGGGGTGGCAGATCCGTCGAAGTATAACAGCCATGTGTCTGTTTTTACCAACGTTATCTCGGGGAACTCTCCCGGTACCTCTTCGTGCAGACCCGTTGAGTCTTCTCCCGGGAATGCTGCAAGAAGGTTGGCTACTTCTTGCCCTTTGATGGCCTTCGGAGACACACAAGCTATGTCGAATTCGGACATCTGCAGTAGCCACCTTGCTGGTCTCCCAATCAAGGCGGGCTTCGAGAGGAGATATTTGATAGGATCCGCCTTCGCCATCAGGACTACTTGGTTGGAAAGGAGATTATGTCGAAGTTTCTGTACTGCAAAACTAGAGACATGCATGCTTTCACAGCTTTGGGATATCGAAGCTCCGCATCCTTTAGGGTACGACTGATGTAGTAGACCGGGCATTCACCCCTCCTTCGTCCTCCTGTGCCAACAGCGCTCCGATTGCGACGTCACTCGAGGCGGTGTAGAGGAGCAGTGGTATTCCTCGTGCGTGAGGCTTCATGACCGCCGGTGATAAGAGCAATTGTTGTATCTTGTGGAACGCTTCTTGTTGAACAGATGTCCAGGAGAGTGTAGCATCTTTCTTTAGTAAGGGGGTAAACGAAGCCACGAATTGGGCGAATCCCGGGATGAAGCGTCGAATATAGGAGACTTTCCCAAACTTTTTAGTTCTCTCACCGTCCGAGGCGGTGGCATGGTAGTAATGGCTTGGGTCTTGGACGGGTCGACCTCAATCCCTCTTTCTGTTACTTGGAGCCCGAGGAACTTCCCTGAAGAAACTCCAAAAGCGCACTTCAAAGGGTTCATCTTTAGTTTGTACTCCCGGCATCTCTCGAATACGTGTCGTAAGATCTCTATGTGTGACGCCCTGGTCTTGGATTTTACGACTATATCGTCTACGTAGTCCTCGACCTCCTTGTGCATCATGTCGTGGAAAATGGCTGTCATCGCTCGATGATAGGTGGCTCCCGCATTGGAAGAGGTGGCGACACCAGTCTGAGCTGTATGAGTCACTGAAACGACGGCAGGAGCTGCCTTTAATTATATATCCGGGACTTCTTCTTTTGCGACCTTCATAGCGGGAAACCTCCACCACGTGCGTTTCATTCTCTTCGATCCTCTCTATGATAGCCTTTTACGAAGTCGCACTGGGAGCTAGTGCTTGCTATCTAAGAATTGCAAAGTTCTAGCACCATGCCAAATGTGTCCGAAAAAAAAGAGCAAAGCAAATGAGGCATGCCCAAAAGTGAACCAACCCCTTGGATTCATATGTCAAGGGCTGGTAAGGTTTTGCGAAAGACTTGTCGGAAATCGCCGGTTGGGTTGGTCCGACCAAGAAAGGCATGGGAGTTACGGGGCGGAAGTGACTCAGGGAAGGGCCTTCCTTCGACTGATGCGGACGCGGTTCCCTCGTCGTGAAAGAAGTAATGTGTTTTATAGCGCTGAAACATTATGATCGACCCGCTTGGCTCTTGTTCTGGTTTGGCGGAAAGGTGAGACTTCTTAGTACGTAGTACGCGCCCTAGTCAGCAGCCCTTCTCTTTGTTGATTTACCTTTCTTCCCAGGCGGGGAGTAGAGATCGGTACCTAAGCTACGAGCCAGGCTCAGCTGCTAACATAAGAAAGGAGGAGAAAAGAGAGCAGAACGACTTGACGGCTCTGAATACCGGCCTTCTCCACCAGTGGATAGGAGCATCCGTTAACAAAAGCAGAAGAAGGCTGCGTTTGATAACTCCGTGAGGGCTACGAAGAGCTTGGTCTGCTGGGGCTCACTCGGAGACAAGTCAACCAATAAAAAGAAAAAAGGGGTTTAGTTGTTCATGACTTTGTGGAGGCAGAAGCGAAGAATAAAGTTGGAATCGCTAGTAATCGCGGATCAGCATGCCGCGGTGAATCTGTACCCGGCCCCTGTACACACCGCCCGTCACACCCTGGGAATTGGTTTCGCCAGAAGCATCGGATCGACCGAAAGGCATAACCGTGTAGTAGAAATTCCCAAGGGGCGTCCGGAATGCCGTTCTCGGGGCGTCATGCTCGTACACCTTTATTTGGTTATACCCGCTGTATCCGTCCATGAAAGAGAACATGGCGTGTCCACTGGTGGCATCTACAAGCATGTCGATATCGGGAGCGGGAAGTCATTTTTTGGGCAGCACTTATTCAGGTCCCTGAAGTCGACGCAACAACGTATTTGGCCGTTATTTTTCTTAACAGGTACCACGTTTGCTAGCCAAGTGGTATGTTGGATTGGTTTGATGAATCCCGTTGTTAGTAGCTTCTGTATCTCGGCTTTTATCTGTTCTTCCACGTCGTGTCTGAAATTCCTTGGTTGTTGTTTGACTGGTCTAGAACCTGGAATTATGGACAAGTGGTGTGTTACCAGTTTTTCATCGAGTCCCGGCATTTCCTCGTACGTCCAGGCAAACGTGTCCTGGTATTTCTTTAGTAAGCCTACGAACTTGGTGCGCTCCTTAGGTGACAAGGCTGAGCTGATGAAGATGGGCCTGGGTGACTCGACTGTTCCGATATTTATTGTTTCGAGTGTGTCTTAGGTGGAGTCTGTCCCGTCCTGCAGTTGTGGAGGCGCTTCCCGGACTTCGTCTTCGACTTGTTGCTCGTTGTTAGAAATGACGTCGGAGGTAAACCACTCTCCCTTTAGCGTCCTGGGTCGTTACGAAGCTTCCTGCCCTTTTGTGTGTTACTGCCTCACTCCCTCCTTCTCCTTGCTTCGAGTCCCCGCCTGACTGTTGTCGCGGGTCGCCTCTCTCCAGGGATGTCCAGTTCGGGAGTGGTATACTGTAGACTTTGTCTCGGTGTTGAGACACTTTGTCTTTCGGATCTACAAACTCAGCGTCGTATATTGATGAGTAGGGGGATGAGGATGCAGTTACACAGACGATACCTTCGTTTAAGACTGCTTTCAAGCACTGATGGTAAGTAGAAGCAACGACTTTGTTCTTGTGTAGCCAGGGCCTTACTAGTATCATGTGGTACTCTGGTTCTTTTTCGATTACGTGTAACTTAGCCTTTGTGTGGATGGGCCCCACCTTCAACTCCAAGTTGATGTGTCCATACGTACTCGTTTTGTTCCCTTCGAAATCCTTCATTACGATGGGATGGTAAACTATTTGTTGTTTAGGAATTCTCGTGATTCTCAGAGTTTTAAGGGAGATTACGTTGGCCGCCGCTCCGGTGTCGACTAGCGCTCTCTTGAACTCCGTACCTTTGACGTGAGCGGTCACATGGAGGGCACGGTTGTGTCCTTCCTCAGCCAGCATATCTTTGTCGGTGAAAGTGATGTCTTGCGTTTGTGCTTCAGCCATTATGGACATTTCGGAGATCATGGGTAAGGTTGGAGTGAGGTTGTCTTCGAAAGCAATGCGGTTGAGGGCCTCGAACGTGTCTATACGCTGTCCTTTCGAAAAGTGGAGGGTTTCATATAGTTTTTCAATGAGAAGGGTAGCTTCCTCCTTTGCTGATTTGTCGTAGGCTGTGAAGCTCCCGATGTGGATTGTTGTATTGAAGTGAGATTCTTGCGCCGTCATCTCCCAGGGACCGAGAGAATGACCTCCCACTGTGGTCGCCAACTCTTTTTACCTGGAAAAACAATGCACCGTCTCTGGGTACTTTCGTAGTGTTCGAGATCAAAGTCGAATAAGACGAGCCTAAACCAAGTCAATGGCCGTTCACGTCTTGCTTCGGTCACAGAGAGGATAGAGGTTGATCTAGGGAGGGAAACAACGAAGAAACTTGAGATCAGGTTGAGGATGTGTTTTGGGTGTGAGAGTTCAAGATTTCCGTCGTGAGAGTGACTGGAAATCTCCAAGGCTAGAAGTGTGTTGGTTGCTCAGGCGTTTTTTACTCTGAGGCTCTGGTTCATTCAGGTGTTCTGAATGTCTGGTTGTTTCTGGATGATCTTCTTCTTGCCTTAGAAGATAGAGGAGGCCTCTATTTATAGTTTTGAACTCACCCTGATCTCTCGACAGAGAAGGTGGAAGTCGTGGAAGAGTGGAGGAGTGGAGGACATGGGTTGGTTTCCGTAACTGCCTGAGTTGTGTAGAACATGTCCACTCGCGCCATCTTCTCGTAACTGTCCACTATCTCTATCAGTTTCTTTCAACTGCCGTAGACCGCCAGACCAATACCCCTAAAGTTATCCCCCCGTGTGATGTTTTGATGTCTCGAGTGATACGCAGATAATGCGTAGTTGAGTTGAGTTGAGCAGAGTCGTATGACTAATTTTCATGACCAACGAGGGTGTGGTGCCTCCAGGACACGAGTATAGGAGTGGTTTTGGCTATTTGGCCAAGGCCAGGAGTTCATAGCGCCATTGGCTTGTGACGCCATAGCCCAAGAGGCTACGGCCTTGGTCTTTGGCCAAGGTAGTCTCCAAAGCGCTTTAGCGCTTACTTGTTATCATGGCGCCACGGCCTTGGCCTTTGGCCAAGGCCAACTCGTACCATGGTGCCACGGACTTGGCCTTTGGCTAAGGCTAATTTCTAAAGCGCTTTTAGCGCTGGCCCTGTTATCATGGCGCCATGGCTTATGGCGCCACGGCCTTGGCCTTTGGCCAAGGCTAATTTCTCGTGAACTCATGGTTCGTGGTGCCATGCTATGTGGCGCTATGACTTTGGCATTTGGCCGTCGACTTTGTTGCAGCTGGTGCGTGTTGGCTATGCCTTGGTCATGGTGTGCGTGTTTACGCTACATCATACTTGAAGTCATGGCGTGTTTATCCATGGTGTGTTGGACCATCCTGATTTTGGGATGAGGTCTGTTTAAGCCTGTCTAGGCTGTTGTATGCCTCTCAGGGAGTTCTGGACATGCCTAGAACTTCGATATTCCTGAGGTTTCCATTAAGACTCGAATGTTGAGTCGTATAAAGAGGAAATCCATGAGGATGCGTCTCTGTTAGCTCTTCACCATGTACCATATAGTGATCTGGTTCTGATGCCGAGGAATTCGAGGCGATGTCGACATGAAGCAGATTAATGGGTTTAATGTGTTGGTGAGATTATCAGTACTGCACTATGATATCATCCTCTCCACCGGGGGTTATAAGAGAGAACTCATAGAGAGTTTATTCAGCTCGTAGAACGGGTTGCATTCTGAGCTATGGAGATGTGCCTGAATAGGCAATTGCCTTTAGGTTTGGCCTATTTAGAGAGTGTTTTTAGAATCTTGACCCTCTCTCATTTTTCACCATCTACACTTGACCATGTATACGGGTTTCCACTAAACCCTAAGTATGAGAGATCGGACTTAGAGATTAGGTTAGTAATACTAGTCGAGGTGTTTGAATGGGTTGATTGGTTTACCCTTTCATCAGGATCTAAAGTGATGTTTAAATCACCTATTACTACCCATGGAACATTCACACTAGATGTGGGGGGTAAAACACCCTCGGGACACGTGTTGAGATCAAGGAACTCAGCATAGCCAAAGGGATACACCATGAAGACAAGGAAGATACAATTGAATATCTATACTCTTCTTACAATGCCCGATACCCATGTAAGTCCCGGTAATTTAAGTTCGGTTATTAGGTTCACAAATACGGTAAGACTATGAATGCATAGATCTCAGTATATACGATATGTTTTTCCTAGCTACCCCGTATAATTTATGTTTCCGGTTTTTTTTTAAGAGTAAAAACGGCAAAATAGTTTAAAACTTAACACTCATCAAAACAATGAGTATTAATAAACCAAAGTTGTTGGAGGTTAAACTGTTCCGGTAACAGCCTCCCAATTACAGATCAGAGTACTCAATGAGTATCTTTAAAGAGTTTAGTATGCAAAGACCAATTAAATAAAGTACAAATGATAATATGTTGAATACTTTTTTCTCTTGGATTAATATAGCTTGTTGTTTCGTTCCAGCCAAATGTTCCACCAGATTGCAAAAGAAAGTAAACCTCATATCTTCTTTATCATGCTAGAGCTCTTCTTATTCGACCACTCCCACAAATTAGATTTAATGTTTTCAGAAAAAATCCAGTTAACTCCGAAGCTATCGAGAAAATATTTCCAAACCTTTCTTGTTTCGGCACAATGAAGAAATAAATGACTTTGAGATTCCTGCTCAGCATCACATACCATACAAATACTAGAATTAACTCTGGCAGCTCTTTGAAGAAAGTCCAGAGTCAGAGCACCATTATGGCACAATGTCCAAACAAGAAAAGATACCTTCAATGGTGGTGCCCTAGAATTAGGTTTTCTAGTTGTTTTTATGTTTGTCTTTGTCGTGTCTTGTAATTTCGATGTACCTAGGTTTGCTTTCTTGCTTAGTGTTATGGCCTTCTTGGATCAGAGTGAGTGCCCTATTTGCATTGGTAAAGTCAGTGATGCTACATTGGTGGCAGAAGAGGATTGAGTTTGAGGTTTGTTTTGGCTTTGATGGAGTTTTTTTTTTTGGTGAAGTTTAGTATGACCTTTGTTTTACAAAGGAGCGCGCAGACTGGCAGTTTCAGTCTGGGATTACTTTTCGTTAGGCCATTCTTGTGGATAGGCAGCCAGCTCTCACACTTTGACATACTTGTCATTGTTGGTATTTGCATTACGACATTTGGTTTGGTTACTTTTTGGATTACCAGCTTATCAAACATTCCTCTGCTTCTACCTTTTAGTGCGTTCTACTCTTGGCACTTATGTCGATCTCATGAAATATCGTCTATCCTACTTGGTATGGGAGTCCTATGTTGTTTTTTATCTTATGTACCATAGATGTCAATGTTGTACCACTCTTTTCAATAATATAAAACACATCGAAGACAAGTTGGCCTAGACAAACGGACCGTTGCGATCTCGCCAAGTGTGAAATCCAAGGGTTGTGGTTGTATTGGGTCCTTCATCTTCCATTAAACCCCTCAAATGGTAATTGGCCCACTCCATGATTGTCATTAACAACTATGTTATGTACTTATGTTTATGTGCTATATTAATTAGTGTATCATTAATTTTTTATAATCAATAATTCATTGATTAATAATTATAAAAATTTCATTAATTTTTCAAAAAAAAAAAACAAAACAAAAAATGTCTCATTAATTAATATAGTACATATTGTTTACATATGATAATTTTGATAAGAATTACATCAATACACATTGGCGGTGACAGTGGCGGTGCTTGCAGTAGTGGTGGTGGTTGTTAGTGGGTGGTGGAGGCGGTAACGTTTAATAGTTGTCGAAGAAGCAGTAGCAATGGTGGTTTTTGTGGTCTCATCGTTTTTAGCACGATTATAAAGATGGGTACCAAATATTGCGCGATGATAACAAATTATGTAGGAAAAAAAATAATCATATATGACTGTTGGATCACTCAAATGATACCCCTGTTGTTTTCGGTACCTTCCCCTAAAACACATCAAGTTAGGCTAGAAATATGGTCGTTGAGATCTCGACACGTGTCTGAACCAAATGTTGTCGTTGTATTGGGTCCCTCTTCTCCAATTAACCCCCTAAAATGGTTATGGGCCCTCCTGAATCCGTGAATTCCTATTAAAAACCATGCTATATTTAGTTAATTATATTAGTGTGTCATTAGTTTTATATAAATATGGGTATTGAATATTCCACGCTGATACCAAATTATTTAGGAACAAAAAGTAGTCATGACAGTTGGATCACTCAAATAGTACCTCTGCTATCTTGGGTACCCGCACATACAAATCACAGTTTTTAGTGCCAAAATAAAGTCAATTGCAATACAAACAAAATATACGGTAACAATTAAAAACTTAATGGAATAAACTAATTGTTACTTTATATCGACGACGACAAAATGAGTACTAGCGTACCTGTGTGGTTTGTTCGGACGCAAAAAAAGGAACTGAAGGTATGCTCCTCGGAGTCTTATATAACTATCGGATTAATAAGATACAATCTAACACGTTTTTCTAAAACGTAGAAGGTTCTGCTGGATTCAACGACACAGCTGGATTCATGGCTCCCGAACAAAAACTTAAGAAAACAGTTAAGGAATCTTTAGAAACCTGGGAAAATCGGAGATTCAAGTAATTATGCTCATTCTTATTTCGTATATCTTAAACACACCGACAAATTAGAGTGTCATACAATGATAACACATAAATAGTAATTTCGCTCGAGGATGGCCTCATATTCACCAAAAGCGAAATTTTTGGAGACCAATGGGGGTGCATGTCATGCTCATCATGCAATGCAGAATTCATGGAAGATCGCAAAATAAAATTGAAGTGTACATCATGCAAACGACCGGCAAACCAACACCAAGTTGACTAACAACCATTTCATTAATATTGTTGTGATTCTAACCAATAAATCATATTCAAGAATATGACTAAAAAAATATATATATCAAATACATTATATAAATTCGTATAGAGATAGAGAGGACAACGCTGGATCGAAAGCTTTGTGTCCTCGGGAAACGTGGCAGAGGATTTACTCCACTATGGCATCTCAACTCTGATGGCCGTCAACAAAGTTTTCTCTAATGACAACTTCAAACATATATATGATTGTGCACATATGCTTTCACTGGGTTATGTATTTGAGGTACTATACGACATCTTGCTTGAAAAATTGGTTTCGAGATATTGTAGAGAATGCTTACTACCAAGGAAGCAAAAACATATTCCCGGTTTCGGGTCTAAGAATGCCAAACTATCAAAATGATATTGGATATGCAGAAAGGATGCTCACAACGGTTTACAATACAAATATGACGGACAAAGATAATTAGAGCAACATGGAGAATGATAAACAATCGATGGAGATTCCGATGACAATTTGGCGCATGAGAAAACTAATTACGACTATATTGGAACCATTTGGTACAACTAAGGTCACAAATCTAAGTACAATTTTGGTACAACCACTACGCCACGGGGCCTGATTCCCAACGTTTTTTTTTTTTTTCGCATCTGCAACGTTAATAGCCGTTGCCCACGTGGCAACGTCAATAACGTTGCGCAATTTTTTTTAACGTTGCTGTAAATAGGAATTATTAATAATTAATTAAGCAACGTTATTAACGTTGCCAATAACGTTGCGCCTTCAAGGGCTTATATGTCTTCTTACTGGAAAATAGATTTTCGGATTTATATTATGTTTTTCTCCTCCTTCACACATATTCATTTTCTCTATCTCTTTTTTCTCTTCTTCTTCTTCCTCTCTCGTTTCTTTTTCTCTGAATACACAGAGATTTTTTCTTCCCCTTACCACCATCACCACCACCACACCACCATCATCCTAATTACCGTACCTGTTCAAGTTGTGATAGTTGTGTATCAAGAATTGTTCTTATGGTTTTTATCAAAATAGATCTGAAATAATATATTTCTGATTTGAGGTCTGGGTTTCTCCGATCAGTCATACTTTCCATAGATCTGATGAAATAAGTTTGTAATAATTTTAAAGTTGTTTATTTTAGGGTTTCTCTGATATGGGTTTCTTCGGATTCGATTGAATCTGAGAAGATTTAAATTCTAGGGTTACAATCTTTTCTAGGTTTTTCGTTTACAATTTTTAGGAATTGGGGTTCGATAAACCGATTTGTACAAAGTCTCTGTAGTTCAATACTCTTAATTTGATTTAGTTTTTCTTTTCTTCGTTTAGCCGGGATGAGTTCAATCGCTTTTAGTTCATTTTCTTTGGATGGCCGATGCATTTGGAAGGTAAGCAAATTTTTGTGTTTATGTAAACTTTAATTTGGCGATTGTACCTGTAAGTTGAATTTGTTTCCCTGGTTCTCTGTTCTTGTCCTGTTGCATCTTAGATTTGGCGATTATTAACCATATGGGTCACAATGTCCTGTGCAGGCTTTGATTGTTTTGCGTTTTCTGTAGAATTTTACTGAATGACAGGAACTGTTTTGGCTGTAAATAAAAATTTAACCGTTGGTTTACATTGATTTTTGGATATGATGAGTATGTCAGGTATGTTGGGTCAAAATTTGAGGATGATCGGACCAGTTTAAGACCCTGTAACAGTTGTTTGAATTAACTGTTTATCTGTAGGTTTCTAATAGCGAGTAGGGCTGTTCAAACTTCTGTATAGGAGAATTTATCCATGGGAATTTTATCATATTTTAACTTAACATACCACCTTATATGGTTAGCAACCTGTATAAATTTCAGGAGGATTAGACTACAATAGGTACCCCAAACCTTCTATTAGAAATGACTACATCTGCAGATGTCCATGTCAGAAACAGAAATACTGATGCCATATATCTCGGTTTCCAGCCATTAGAATACCCTGATATTTTAGTATGTTATAGATTAAACTCATACGAGTAACCAGTAAAAATTTCAACATGATCAGATAAACATAACATTGCTAACTATCCTAAAGGGTTCGCGTTTTATGGTTGGTGAGCATACAACATTGTTACATTTGTATTTGTATAATTGGCAGAGATCTGGTGTACAATTTCCTGAGCATTCAAGAGACTGGGAGTGGGAAAACTGCTGCTTTTGCTATTCCAATGATCCAGGTTTCCATTTTGTTAGCTTTTCACTATCTGTAGCACATTTCGTTCGTTTTCTATTGCATCGTATGTATTTATACACATCTTGTTTCGACTCTGCAGCATTGCTTAGCCCAGCCTTCTGTTCGACGAGGTGATGGCCCTCTTGCATTAGTGTTGGCACCTACCAGAGAACTTGCCCAACAGATAGAGAAAGAGGTGAGGTTTAACAACTGACTATGTACCACAAGATTAGATTAGAAAAGTTTTAACAACTGGTCCATTCATATTCTGTGCAATACAAAATGATATTTACTGTAAATGTTGCGAGGCAATCTTTGAATTATCTTCCTTATAAGTGTTCATCACATAAGCTTCTCACAAGTCCATTCATCGTTCAATTTGACTATTCTTGGCCTTGGGTCATCTTACCTTTCTTATTTATTCATCTGATTCTCTGTTGCTCAATATTGGTTGGATACTTTCCCAGGTTAAGGCCTTTCCCAGATCTCTGGAGTCCTTCAGAACTGCTATTGTTGTGGGTGGAACAAATATGGCAGAACAGGTAATTTTTTGTAGTTAAGGTGTTCTTGTCTTACGGTTGTCATAACTTTGAATTTCTTGGTTTAACTGACTTAGGAACAAAGGTGCGTTTTATTTTGATCGCCTTCTTCCCACCCTTCTTGTTACTAGCAGTGTTTATATATCGTTTCAACTGTTTCCTTTTTTTTTTCTCAGGCATAGCATATCTGAGGATATCAGGAGCTGAAGAAGCTTTTAGATGGGCAGCTGACGTAAGTGCGAAAATCCGATTTGAAAGTTACTCAAATGGTTTTCTCCAGCTTTTGATAACCAGGCCTGCAGATAGTCTTTGAATGAGCAAACCATGGTACTCTGCTTCAAATTCTCATCTGATTTTTGTCCATTGTCTTTGACAGTTTACAAGATGCTGACTTGAACCCTCAACAACTTGCTATTGTTGCTGTAAGTTGTACCTCCTCTTTAACTTCATCATATGAACTTTAGAATAATGATAGAATATGGAATCACTAGGGACCCAAGAAAGATGTGCCCATGGATTTGTAATACAGATTTTGTAATACATCATATTTATTTATTTATCTTTTGTATAGATTTTTGTATTTGTATTTGTATTTGTAATACATTTTTTTAATTTAAATACAGAATTTATTTTTTTTTGTAATTTTATTTTTTTTAATTTTAATTAAAAAATCTGCAACGTTTATAGGCGTTGCTTCATTTATCTAAAACGTTGCTCTAAATAAAAGGGCAACGGAAGTGGTGACGTGTGGGGACGTCACTTACGTTGCTTATAACAAAAAGTGCAACGGAAGTGGTGACGTGTGGTGACGTCACTTACGTTGCTTCATTTATAAAAAAACGTTGCTTTAAATAAAAAGAGCAACGTTACTAACGTTGCTTTAAATAAAAAAGAGCAACGGAAGAAGCAACGTAACTTCCGTTGCTTTAAATAATTAAAACAACGTTAATAGACGTTACCAAAAATTTGTAACGCCGTTTTCGCAACGCTAATAGACGTTGCTTTAATTCGGCGCAACGTCTATATCCGTTGTAAAACGGTTCCTATGGCGTAACTAAGGTCACAATTCTATCTCTAACAAATTAACAAAAAAATATTTTTTAATTTGTTTAAAACTTACACTACAAAAGGCACAAAGAATAAGGCATAGACGATTAACGATAGTGGTTTTATTTTTAAACAATAATTCATCAGGAAACGTGCGCGCAGTGTGTAACGACGACACTCAACCTGAAGGTGCAAATAACAAACAAATAACACAAAGGTCTGTTTTTGATATTAGTAGACAATAATCATCTAGGATTATACGTAATTGGAGAGTGAAATTAACAAGGTTTGTTTGAGATTGTTTTCATGTTAGCAGGTGTGTCATGTGGTTTCAGAAATTCGAAACATTCGTAGGTGTGTTTCGTGTCCTGTGTTGCAATTTTTGTGAGAGATAAAAGTGTTTGGGCGCGAATAAATTCACACCCGAAACACGATTGATTGATGATGATATATTGATGATGTTTTTACCCTCCACTTGATGAATAGAGGGGGAGGAACCTGCAAAACAAACAAAAAGGGCTCCGACGCCCAAGTAAGTATGAGATTTAGGTGCAGGAGTTTTTAGGGTTGGATGATCATACCTTTTGGGGATTAGATCCCCTGTATTTATATAGACAAAAGACTTGGCCGGTAAGGCATCTAGAAACTTCTAGAGCTTTCTTTGGGCCTATTAGCGGGCTTTGGGCAATTTATATAGGGTATACACATCGCCCCCTCTTAACTTCCAACTTGTTGTGGGGTTAAGGAGTTCGGATTCCCTTTTGCACTAAGGGCCCGCCCCCAAGCATGAGTAATGGTTGTCGTAGTAAACCGTAATTCGCCCCCATTGTTTGTGAAGATGTTGCAAAGACGCCCCCAACTGTACCTGCAATAAAATTGCTCGTTTGCTAGGCGAGACTTTTTGCCATGTGATGGGCTTATGATGCTCGTGAGCTAGACGAGACTTGAGTTGAGTGCTTGCTGCATGGCAAGACTTTCTTTGTGTACCTTGCATCATTGAAGGCTTTTGTAGTTGGCTTGCATCTTGGCAAGGCTTTTTGCTCGCAACGTGACAAGGCTGAAGCGCTGGCCTCTTGGGCTGTCTGGCTGTTTGCTTGTGTTGAGTACGAGACTTTAGACCAACCAAGATTGTTGGGCTCGCGGTTGAGACGAGTCTTTGTGCTTGCACTGGTACAAGTCTTTATACTCACGTGCAAGGAGAGATTTTATGCTTGCGATAAGAGCAAGTCTTAAGTGCTCACGTGCAAGGTGAGGCTTTGGTTGCTTGCGATGTGATGCAAGGCTAAACATTGAAGGGGTCTGAGAAATCATCTACTCCATACTGTGGGGAATTGAAAGACGATTCTAACGAGCCAAAAATCACTCAATTCGGATGAGAAACGAAGGAGATATTGACGAAACAAGATTGTGAAGGTGCGCGCATGTAATAGATGACGTAGCGCTGACTGGACCACAAAGAATGACGTGGCAGCAACGACTGGACCAGGTTCGTACACATGGTAGTGCTGACTGGACCACATTTGATGACGTGGCAAAGATGGCTGGCCATCTTTGATGACGTGGCATAGCTGTATAGGCCACTTCCGGTGACATGGCCGTGATGACTAGGCATCACTTGCTGACGTGGCGTCATTGGCTGGACACCTATGGGTGACGTGGCAAAGTCCACTGGGCCACCCCTGATGACGTGTCGCTGTGCAGTACCAGATGTAGCTGACGTGCCGCCTCTGACTCAGCGGGTTTGCTGATGTGGTCCATCTGACTGTACTCTAACTGATGACTCATACGCTGACTGTGTAGTTGCTGAGTAACGTTGGATCGCTGCTGAATCAGAGGCTGTACGTTATGGACGGACTGGATCTGCTGGATCACATCTCACGAACAGGATTGGCTAGATCTGAAGCCAGACAAGAGGCTGTACACGGCTCGAACAGCACATGAAGACTACCCTATCTGCAACGCTTATGTCTGTTGCTTTCTTCTAGGGTTTCCTGCGACGTTTTCCAGCGTTTTTCGCGACGCTTTAACTTTTTCTCTGTGGCCTTTTCTGCTACAGTGTTTCGCGATTTTTTGAAAACCCTAAATTTTGTGTGGATTCATGCACGAATTCCAAGACTTTTCCATGACTTTTCTCAACGGAAAAACACGATTCTTTTACACGAATCCCCTTAGTCGGCGCCAATGTTTGGGCGCGAATAAATTCACACCCGAAACACGATTGATTGATGATGATATATTGATGATATTTTTACCCTCCACTTGATGAATAGAGGGGGAGGAACCTGCAAAACAAACAAAAAGGGCTCCGACGCCCAAGTAAGTATGAGATTTAGGTGCAGGAGTTTTTAGGGTTGGATGATCATACCTTTTGGGGATTAGATCCCCTGTATTTATATAGACAAAAGACTTGGCCGGTAAGGCATCTAGAAACTTCTAGAGCTTTCTTTGGGCCTATTAGCGGGCTTTGGGCAATTTATATAGGGTACACACAAAAAGCTTAATTAAGAATATGCCATCGTAAATGTTTCAAAAAAACTTAAATACTTATCAGATCAGTGGAAGCATTACCAACGTCAAGGATAGGTCAATCAAGTGCACTTTGGAACCAATAACTAAGTGTAATCAAACAAAATTGAGATATGTAATGCAAAATGTGGATACCTGGAATTTGGTTAGGTCCTATAAGCCTTACTAAGGCTCCAAAGCCCATAAAAGAGAGCCCATGGAGGAGTCAAAAAGGGAAAACAAGAAGTCAAAGTAACAAGACCAGAAGTCAAGATAAACTTTAAAGTGAAGGAGTGGCATTTTTGTAATAAAGAGTTTGTGGGACACATGTCACCATGACATGAGAGAGAGATCTCTATAAATATCAAGGGAAAAGTGTTTGAAAGGGGATCTCACAATTTTGGTTCTCTCTCTCTCTCTCTCTCTTTCTCTCTCATTGGAATGAGGACTGCTGTGGTTAGGAGGGGTCCAAAGATCCTACCCTATTTACATTGGCGACCACAGGCGGAGATTTCTCGCTAGCCCAGCAGATCCATCCACCGTCATCAAAACCTCACTCATCCCTGGCGCGTCTGTCGCATGCCTCGTACTCACATTGTCTCTTTCATACTGTTTCTCTCTCTCGGGTCTCACCGTAAGAAGTTTGTGCTCTTACGCGCCCAATCACCAATCAAGAACTTGAAACGACCTCTTTCATATCACAAGCGTACATTTTGAATCAATCATGGATATTTTATTACTTCTTTTTGATTGAAAATCGCACATGGGCCTGTCTCCCAAACGACAAGCACATCGCAATCCGCGTCTATTTCTTTTACCTCTCCTCTGTAATACCGCCTAGGGTATAGAGTACCCTCATGTCTTCACGATTATCACCACTTTCACTTTTTTCTCTTCCCACCAGCTACGTCAACGCGACTTTCACCCATATGCGAGCACCCGTAATACCAGAGCTTCATCGCCATCACTGTCGGCAGCAATGGCTCGTTGACCCTAACAAGATAAGTTCATTTTCAATAAATCTGATTGATTTTATTTAAGACAAATAATTTATCTCGAGATCCACATTTTCTATATTTAAATTTAGTATATAATATCACCATCTCGATTCTCTGTCAACGTTTTGATTCAAACTCATATGATGGCTCTTACCAGTTAGGGTCGAGTAACAAAGATGCCTCGCTTCCTCTCCCTCACTTCTCCGCGTCTACAACCATCAAAGGAAACAAAAGTTGGAAGTTTTTCAGAAAGAAAATCAGCCGGCCGCGTCCAGTACCAACCAAAATTTTACACGCGTCTAGGATCTCAATACCTCACCTCGACCCCACCTACCGATGCCGTCTACATTAACCCAAATAATTTTCATCTCACTACAATCACGCCACCTCACTGACCCACCGCCAATATTAAAACTCAATGCCGTCTTACCATCTCCATCTGACTACCTTGACCTTCAATAACGTCGCGCTGGATGCTACCCCAAGCGGCAAAAAATTGCTCAATAATGATACTGAAGCACGCGCACTCTCTCTCCGCAAGCATCACATCCGCGGCTACAGCAAGACTATTAAAGATTCTAGCTTCACCCTCATTTCTCAATTATCCGCCAACACCCGAAATCGGCGCGCCTCCACAAGAAGATGCCGGTCCGATGAACGGAACTTTTGATGAACCAAAAATGGCCGGAATTTCTCCCGGAAAAGCGCCTCCACTCACCGGCGCTTACAACAAATCTCATTCATTCCATAAAAAAAAAATCATCATCAACAACCACCCACTTCATCATCGCTTTTCCGACTACATCAGCGTCCACATCCCAATTAGATGAGCTGAAGACTACATCAACAACGTCGTTTCTATATCACCCGCTTTTGTCTCAACTACATAAACGCGCCTAGCCAAGTCTACACCCACTGCCTTGATTTACACTATCTCCAACGACCAGCAGCCCTCTAGGAAGTTTTTATTCTGTTCTTGTTTTATTTCTCCGCGTCTGTTTCATTTCCTCACCTTCCTCACCTTCTATCACATTTCATTTGAATAGCCGCTTCCATCACATTTTCGATTATTCGAAGTTAGACACAGTATGCAGCAACGCCTCTTAC
The DNA here is from genome assembly GCA_023529015.1 of Papaver nudicaule. Classification (NCBI taxonomy): domain Eukaryota; kingdom Viridiplantae; phylum Streptophyta; class Magnoliopsida; order Ranunculales; family Papaveraceae; genus Papaver; species Papaver nudicaule. The sequence continues at coordinate 21,133 of JAJJMA010141805.1, forward strand.
ACCCAGCAGCTCAACCCAGTTGCAGGCAGAAGTCTCCCATTATACTTCACCCACTCATCATCTTCCCGCGTCCATTACTTTCCTGCGCCTCCTATAACCATTTATTATTTCCCTATCGCTCCTCTACGTCTATCATACTCAACAGTTTAACCTGGCCACACAAAGACCGCCGTTTCATCCTTGCCAACTACACGAGTGTAAAGTCATCTTCCAAAACCCGACATCTTCCCTTCACACCAAGCAGTACCATCTTCATCAACCGAGAAGACAAATAGATTCATCTGTACATGTCTAGGACGACGTCTACGGAAGCCTATTAGCTTAGCTGGCAAGCACCATTAAGTAAAGACCAGCACACATCCGCCGTCTCCTACGTCCAGCGGCTACCACCTCACAACAGAGTAACAACAAATCAATGAAACAAACATCAAAGCATAAACCCGGAGAAAGAATCAATCTCGCCCTCGCTGCTCCAACAACGCAGTAATGCTACATCAAAGGGGCAAGTAAAGAAAAACATTTCAAAAATCATCAAAGAAGAAGCCGGAAGATCCATTTCAAAGAAGTACCCCTACAGCATCAATTCTATATGCATAGCCGGAGAAGAGAGGAGAAGTTGGAAGTTGTCATAAAGCTAAGAACAAGAAGAGAGAGAGCAAGCGGAGTTCTCAAACAAAAGCAAGAAAGAAACAAGTCTCACATACACCATTGACCACGCACGCGTCTTTCAGCCTTTTTCGGCTACAACCCACCACGCGTCAAAATTTACTGTATCATTTAACATTTCAATTCCCACCTTCCGAAACATAATGCCACCACCAAATCATCCACTCAAATAATAGCCAGCGCATGTCACACTGCAACCACTCACCCTACCGGACCCACTTCGATCAAAGATAATCCATAAACATGCCCCATAAACACCCATCACGTCTATCTCCATTTGAGGCAAAGAAAGTGCCATCACCTGCGCGTGTCTAGCTGTTCCACATACTAGCGCGACACATCATTTGTGCTTGCAATTTGGGTCAAAACGCGGAATCCGCCGTACAACTCGGAGTACCACCTACTTACACGCCACCAACCACTCTACGCACAATCCTACGGCAGCTGCAAAATACCTGCGCCTCCAGACAAGTATGCTCAGCGCTCTACGGTTGTGGTTTTAAACACATAGGGCATAGCTTTGCACGCGCCTAAGTGCACGCGGAGGTAATCTCAAACCATTTTCTCTTTTCTATGATCAAGTATATAAGTGGTTTATTAAAATGCCCGTTCCATAACATGTATTTAGATAATCCTACTATCATGTATGCTTGCATTTACATAGAATCTTCGTATGATTTAGTATCATGAAAATTAGAAATCATTGATATTTATTGGTCTGGGGACTTACGTTCAAAATCATTTCATCCTATTGTACGTAGAGTGTTATGAACATGACTATCTTAGTTACAAATTAACATGACAGATAGTGCATCTACAACACCTGCTTGCATACATGTATTTTTATTTAATGTATCAATACTTTGCTCAATTATACATCCTCACCTCAACACATTTCATGTATTTGATAATTCTATGTTAGAAAAGGGCCAACACTAATATGTATGAAACCCCTTTAAATACAATTATTTTACTCATAATTTGCCATGATGGCTAGCTTCATTTATTCTACTCTAAGATTATGTATGCAAAAGAGCGCATGGAGGCATGCCTAGTTTAAATAAACTCGAAATGCATTAAACGAGCATCCTGTCACTTTCACTCAAAAAATGCTTGCAATTCTGTAAAAGGGTACTGAAAACCCAAAGGGGATGATAAACACAATCACTTCAGGAGCGCAAAGCACGCCTCCTTTTATAACAAAATCGACTTTTGAGAAGGGCACTGAGAACCCTGGTCGGTTGGGCACCGAAAACCCGATAGGAGCGCCCCGAACCCGCTGCCTCAGAAAGCGCACCGAAAACGCTTTCTTTTGTATTGGAACACGCTCGGTGGTATTACGCCTGATACGCGGCCACTCTAAGACAGGCGTTATACCAATGGTTATTATACAACACGCTTATTGGAACACGCTCGGTGGAACGCCTGATACGCGGCCACCCTAAGACAGGCGTTATACCAACTGATTAATCTACACAATTTATCATACTATCGGAATATGCTCGGAGGGTCGCCAAACACGCGCCCTACCAGTAAAAGAGATTTAGCCCACGAGGCACATAAACAAAACATACTCGGAGGACAGCCAAATACGCGCCCTACCAGTAAAGGTATTTAGCCCACGAGGCACATAAACAAAAATATATTTGGGGGTCGCCTAACAACGCGCCCCACCAGTAAGACAGATTTAGCCCATGAGGCAATTAAACAAAAACGTACTTGGAGGACCGCTCAACGCGTGCCTCACTAGTAAAACAAATTTAGCCCACAAAGGATATAAACAAGAAGCTTTTCAAAAAAAATCATTAACACAAACAAAGGCGTACGTAGTAAACCTCGCCTCTCTAAACAAACATGGAGAAAAACCAACTAAAAGAAAATCAGCCAACTACAAGAAAGCGCGTTTTCGAAGATTGTAAAAAGGCATTACGGCATATTTTAAACATTAACCAGTTCAGTTAGCTCGGTTTCACATTCAGCAACGCGCTGTGAGACAAAATCAACGGAATCCCGCGCATACCCAGCATAATCCTCCTCTTTAGAAAGTTGTTGCACGAGCTCATTATAGCGATAACGCGCCTTGCCTCGTAAAACAGAATCCGCGCCTGCACGGCGAATCAACTCCATAGTCTCGCATTGCTCCGTTAAAGCCACACGAATGCTCTTACATCGATGTTCATGCGATTGAAGCAAACCCTTACTTTCCAAAAAGATACCACGCAAAGCGCTTCACTTCTTTCTCAAGATTTGCACGCTTTAGTGCGCCAGGAGTAGCGGGAAGGGCTAATACCCACAAGCCATCCAGAGATGTCATTACGCCTGATTTTTAAAAAAAAAAAAGAGGGGAGGTGAGGAGACAATTTTAAAAGGGGAATAGGCAATAGAAAACCCCCTTTTTATATCAACAAAATTAGCACATTTAATGCAAAAGTACTCATGATAAGTACTCATGCTCACACAACGCTCTCCTGCCTCAAGTAGTTATCAACTAGTATGATTGTTGAAGAGACGGCGCCTCCTCAACAATCAGGGGACTAATGGGTTGATAACCTTAATACATCGCTAGTTTCCCTCAAAGTTCAACTTATCTACACTTCAATTTCAGCAAAGTACTCCTAGACAACAACATAGATAATGAGTCGAACCCAAAACCACCAGTTACTTCTTCAGCGCGCCTAAGCTATATAAACACAAAATAAATACATGGGGACTAATCCCCGTTCATGATAGCAGATTACCATAAAAACACAAATTTTTACTTGCGCGCCTTTCCAACTAACCAGGACAATCTAGTCCGTTCGAGAATGATATCACCATCAATAGCTGAAGCCTAAGGGCCTGTGCTAATAACGACCTTGGTATCCCTCCTCGGTTCACTGTTAAGGAGGCGCCAGCATCACCCCCACGCCTAACTTTCCATAAGCTCTGACTACACAAACGCACTTGACCGAGTCAGTTCTCCGGGACAATTCCGGCAACATTTGGCTCATTAATAATTCTGTCGACCGGTCCGGTGCAAATGATCTCGGCGCCCTTCCTACTCTTGTCTTGTCGCGCCCCCAAATTCGAAAAAGTGATTATACTCTGATCTCGCCACGACAAAATCAGCCACAATAAGCTCTCTCAAGTCCCATACGCGCTTAATACGGCCCTCCGCGTCCACCAAACAACATCAGCAGTTGCTTTGTTTGAGTGATAAAATCGATGAAATCATTATTTACTCGGCTACCTCTCTCTCACGCACCTCACATTTTAAACCCGAAATTCATTTCTCCACCCGACATGTGGGGACCAGTTATAAACGCGTCTGTCATACCAGGCCCCCTTTATATCAGAACATGCGGTCCACCTTCATTCAATCAAATCACAGACTCGCAGTTTGAGCCCACGCGTACGAAGACAAAATGGTGTGCGACCCACGAATACTTACTCCCAAACCCCGCTCACTACCTACCTTATCACTTTAAAATTGCTACTGCCGCACACCAAAATCCGCTGCATATATTTCATCTTGTAAGAACAAAATTGAATCAAGAGCCATCAATCACTACCCCTAGTCAAATGCCGAGTTCTAGCAGAATATTGAGCTCGCTCATTTAGGTCGCAAAGACCTCCAGCGCACCATTGAAACGCGGCGAGAATTGCGCCTCGTAAGATAAATTCTATACAAGTTGAGCTCCAAATTGTCAACCACCTCACTAACGCGCCATAGTCACAAGCTTCTAAAGCCATACACGCGCTGTTTTCGCATCTGTTTATATTTAGGAAATAAAATAAATCATCAGTCGCTACGACTTATCATATTCCAAGTTTGGACCAAAAAGTTGAGCTCACCTACCTTCTCGCAAGAGCTTTGAGCGCACCATCCAAACGCGCCCACTACTATACATACGTCTCTCTTCCAACCATCTCAGACAAACCTCCTCGTATATACCAACTGCTGCCTACACCAAAATCCACCGCTTATCCCTCTTCTTCGCGTTCAAAATCAATGGTGATCTCTCCAACCGTTATGAATCCAATACGCGCTTGAATGATTTTTACGTTTACTCGTCGAGCCATTACCCGCGCACACCTCTTCTCTTCTCAACTGTTCCCTCTCGTCCATCCTCACATCGCGACGCCCTCGCTTTAATAATTTTATTCAATTTGATGCCAAAAAACCGCAAAGTGAGGAGAAACCACCAACACGCGCCCAAGGTATCCATGAGTGACTGCTGACCAGGCAAGAATGCCTGCCCAAGCAGTCAGGGGACTAATGTGGATACCTGGAATTTGGTTAGGTCCTATAAGCCTTACTAAGGCTCCAAAGCCCATAAAAGAGAGCCCATGGAGGAGTCAAAAAGGGAAAACAAGAAGTCAAAGTAACAAGACCAGAAGTCAAGATAAACTTTAAAGTGAAGGAGTGGCATTTTTGTAATAAAGAGTTTGTGAGACACATGTCACCATGACATGAGAGAGAGATCTCTATAAATATCAAGGGAAAAGTGTTTGAAAGGGGATCTCACAATTTTGGTTCTCTCTCTCTCTCTCTCTCTTTCTCTCTCATTGGAATGAGGACTGCTGTGGTTAGGAGGGGTCCAAAGATCCTACCCTATTTACACAAAACTAAATAAAACATAAAACTATTTGCCAAGGCAAGTTTACAGGGCAACGAGTATTCTAAAATTTACAGGGCAACGAGTATTCTAAAATTTGTGAGGCGACATGAGAAGGAGAAAAACATAGTTCAATGGAATAGACGTACAACGTTGAACAGTTCCGTGCCGTCTGCGGCACGGGCAAATCCCTTGTTGTATTATAAATAAAATCAGGTCTTTCCTTCAAAAGAAAAAAAAAATACTATAAAACTTTCAACTAAACATGGGAGTATGTAGCGTAAGTCCTAAAAAAAGATGTGCTTAATACGCCAATCACTCAACAGTGACAAGGTTGGTACATTTTTACGCAGTAACACCGAAAACTTTTCAAATGAAAAATTTCACCATTGTTTTTTGATTTTAAAGTTGGTAAAGACCCACCCCTTGGTTCTGTCATAACTAGTAGTTTGGCACGCGCTATGCGCGTGCGTGCATATTGTATCTGATACATCCATATGCAGAATTATAAACATTGTCTTACACGTGTATCCCTTTTCAGTTCCACAAAATTCATCTACATTTCTCCACCGTCAAACTGCATTCCCAATCTCCATCTCCATCGTCTAAAGTGTAGGTCCCACTAAATCAATCACTTTAGAACCTTACCACGTTTACATTATAACTCCTCCCATGTCCCATCTATTCAACAAAGACACCACATCTAAAGCACAAAGCATTTATCCATATTCCAACTCCACCTTCGCTTTGTCCCTTCCTCCCTTCACAACCCAACTGCACGCTGCTATCCCTCTGTCTCACAAATCAATCATGGATCTGATTATATTTGTTTCACTAATTGAAAAAGCAATAGTTTGGTGAAGAGAAAAATCCTTTACTTCTTCTCCCAAAACACTGAACACTTCGGTACTTATTTTTGCAGATGAAGGAAACTCTTAAAACAACTCAACTATTTGTAATTGTTTAATTTGATTTCTAGATTACAGTAATAACTGGAAGTTGATCAAATTGATCGATCTGTGTGGGCACATGTAGTTGTTGTATATGTATACATTTGTTTGATTCCAGCGAATTTAATGTGTTTGAGTGAAAATAGAAAACTTGATGTTCTAATTTCTTTTAATTTTACCATTCTACCTGAAATTAAATTCTCCACTTTCCAATCAGTTGTACAATGTCAGGGGCAGAATGAGAAAATTGTTTTCAACTTTTTGTATTACTGTTTTGCCCTCTAATAATATTACCACCTTGCATAAAGATAGGGGCAAAATGGTCAAGATAATTTACAGCTTCACTAAGGGGTCTTCCCTTTATATAATAGAATAGATAAGTCCCTCGGACCTGGGACATTGGCTTCGGCCAACAGTGAACTAGTACTAAGGATCACATCCCGCGCAAATTTCTATATTTCTCATTGATTTGGTTTTTGTATAGTTGGATCGTGATGTTATTTGGTCTCTATGTATTTTAACTCTTTTTCGTTTTCCTTTCTTTTGGTGACCAAACCCCCTTTTCGGTCCCTGTTTTTTGATTCAGTTGTATTAATTGGGTTGAGGTACCCCTCTTAAGTACCTCTTTTCAATGAATTTTCCTATTGACCGATCAAAAAAAAGGATCACATCCCGTGCATATTCGACATTATAGTGTGCACCTAATTCAGCTTCCGCTTGTAGGAGATCAAACGGAGCTCGATTCATTTATGCTAAACAACAGATAAAAACATAACTGATAGGGGGAACAAGGGAACTTTTGTGCCATGACAATCTGCATAAAGTGGTAATTAGTTCCATATTATCAATGGGATGGTTATATTAAGGTGGAATAATTTCAGGGTACAGACACTCTGCTCTAGAAGACAGTACAAAACAATCTACAAATGAACACAGAGAGACTACGGAAGACAGAAAATGATTATTTATAGGAGTAGTCAATCTTTTTTTCCAACTAACTCTGACGACACCCTTGACTGATGATCGTACGTACTCCTAGAGCAGACCTGCTAATGTCAGCCCTTGACTTTGTCGTACTGTCACTAGCACGTGCCCGAGGAATGAGAAGCTTCTTCTTCAGCTTTCTGTCTGCCAGCAGCTCCTGTTACAAGTACTTAGCGCGGCGAAGGGTAGATTCCGCGTCTCTTGGTGGGTAACGTGGATGGTAACCGGAGCGGCTAAAGGTGATTTCCGCGGTTCAAGCAAGGTAATGCGTCCGATGCAATTACTCTTTTATCCCTAGTCCGGAAGGGGTATCTACAATGGTCAAATCTCTTCATGATACAATTTATCATAATTTTTTGATAGGGAATTTCCCTTTCGTCGAGTGCACGATCATGACATGATTCGAGGAAGAAGCCCCCGCTAACTGCGTGCCAGCTTTTTCACTGACTTCCTTAGGCTCTGAAATCTTCAATTTCCTCCGGTTCTGAAATCTTTATCATGGTAACTCCTCTTTGGCCGATACGTATTTGGAATACTAGATGACCGCTACCACGGTGAGAGTGGGCCGCCCGACCGAAGCAAAAAAAAAAAAAAAATGGAAGCAAAATAGTAAACAAACTTTAAACTCTACATTGTTGCATTTGATAATTCTTGCAATCGCTTCTCCTCTCGGCGCCAAATTTTCAATAAAATTTTCAATCACACACTACGACAAATTGTCTCGTTCAGACTAAATCCATTGGCCATGGGAAGTGAAGTCTGGGTGGAATCAAAACTACTACGGTGTTCTAGAGATGCAATATTTCCAATCTCCTTTGCTGCCACTTATGTTGTTCCACATCAAATCTCTACCTGAAGTAGATACATGGCAGCAAAATGGAATAGCATAAGCATAACATATAATTGAAGTAAATGTCTAATTCTTATAAGAAAAGGAGAAACAGGGCTCTGTCACAATGTAAGGATGTGAGCATATCAATTTTCCAAATACTCACATTACTACCAGCTGAGATAGACGGCCAACCTCGGTGATAAACTTTCAGAAAGATTCATATTCAACATCTGCCTACACCAAAAAGGAGGGAGATTATATAATTATGAAGTCGTGCGCGTTCGCAGCCTTGGCCACCCTAATCACATCCTCCTTGGAAACATTATCATCTGGAAGGCCGTAAGCAATGTTTTCTCCAACTGAAACTGAGAATAGGACAGGTTCCTGCATCAAATCTTAGGATAGTGAACATAAAGAAGTTTTACCAGTAGCCGCCGCACTAAAGCAATGATAGATGACTAAAAGCCTGAAAGGTGAGTCCTGAGGAAGTAACCTGATTAACTATAGAGACTACATGAGCCCATTCACTCTTATTAAACGTCCGTACTTCCTCTCCTGCTACAGTTATGCGGCCACTGGTTGGCTGTCAAAGATGAAATACAGACAATACAATAAACAACTTTCACTGTTCATGTAGAATGTGATTTCAAAAGGAAGGGAATCTCAACCTCGTAGAAACGAGCCAATAGTTGAACGATTGTACTTTTTGTTATTAGGTGCAACAACAACCAACAAAATGCAAACCTACATTTTCTCATTTTCATCAAAATTTGCTGAAATTATAGATAATACTCATTTTCTCTAAATTTTGTGGAGGATGATCCCATCCCACTGAAACCATCTGTTTCAATTGTGTAGGCTTCTCTAAGTGAGTTTGAGCAGAAGTATACTCAATAGCCTGGGAGTATGCAAGATTCAGAATCTGTGTAGTATCAAAGGAACTAAATCAGGTCTATAGGTGCTAACACACAAGGTATTTAAATGATGTTTCATTTACCTGACCTTCATGGAATTCATGTTAGAAACACATATGAACATAATCTACAACATATATAAGTTTCGGAAGGCTCTAACGACTAGAACAGTGGTACAAGGCACTCCGTTTCCAGATTCTGACATGCTTTCCTGCACAGACAGTCATACCCAGTAGAGGAATTGGGGTACCTAATGTAGCCCGATCTTTCTGAAAATTTTACACGACAATAAATATACCATGTACAACCTACAGTTAAAATTTCAGGAAAATCTAACGGTTAGATACTTCTATACAAGAGCTCAAACAGCCCTACTCGGTGTCAAATTCCTGCAGAAGCGTAGTTAGTTCAATCGATCGTTTCAGGGTCCTAAACTGGTCAGAAAATTCCCAAATTTTAACCTGATCTTCCTGACATACTCAATTATAACATATCCAGAATTGGCTACAACCCAACTTGTAAATATTGATTTATAAGCAAAACAGTCCGCTCATTCCTTGAGATCCTACAGAAACGCAGTTAGCTAAGTCAATCGTTTCAGGGTCTTAAAGTGATCAGAGCGACCTCAAATTTTAACCAGACCTTGCTGACATATGCAGGTACAACATATCCAAAATTCATCACGAACCAACAATTTTACAACTAGTTACAAGCAAAAAAATTTAACCTAAAACCATGGCAGAGAAAGATAGAAAAAAAGGCAGTACTTCCAGTTTTTACCCATCTGACTTATATCACTAAACAAGTTATAAGTTTTATATATCATTTGTAGTGTGAACTGATTAGCAAACATCCCTACAGTAATTGCATTTGGATTAATCCACTTTGCCAACCCTTAATCCAAACAGTTAACAATCAAAGTAATGTGTAATGAAAAATCAGTTTAATGTGTTGGTATTTCTGCTATGATGATTGAACCAATTGAATAAAACCTAACAAATCAAACAATAACTGAAGTCCTAACTGTGTTAGTACCGCCATTAATGGAACCTTAAAAACTGAAAAGAAATTAGACAATGATCAAAAAGAAGAGAAGAAAGTTAAATACCTCTCTGCCTTATCAATTTATAAGACCCAATTCAGATTTGTGTCTTATCGCCGTTAATTCATCATCGGTGCTGAAAATCCTAAACCTAAACTGAAATTGAAGAAATAGATGTGTGATTGAAGTTAGGGTTTCAGAGAGAAGAAGAAATTGAAATCAATAAGTTTGATTTAGGGTTTCAGAGAAAAGAAGAGGTTTGATTTCGTGATTGCTCAGAGAGAAATGGATTGGTTTGATTCTCAGAGAGAAGAAACGAAGAAGAACCCAAACCCCAGCTCGAATGGTTTTTTGGGTTTCTAATTTGAAAAAATCATTGGACAAAAATACCCTCCACAATTTAATTTATGACCCGGTTTTTTGAATTTTTAATTTTCCACATTTGCCCTTCATATTTTGGCTTATCTACGAAACTGTCTAAAAGGAAAAAAAAAACAGAGGGGCATTTACGTCTTATCCTGTCGGACGATGGAAAAATGAAAGGATGAAATCCAATCTTTTTGTGTTAAATTGGGAAAAAAGTCACTATTCAATTGACACAAAGTCACCATATATAGGGTCCTCCCTCGCTTCGCTCGGTCGGCCCAATGAACCTTAATACCAGGACAAAAAATTAGTGATTGACAAAATTTATAAATCAGAGGATTAACATCAAATAGGTGGGGTGGAGCTTTGTACAATCAACAAACTAATTGATTAATAAAGAGATGGACTACGAACCTTAACCTCAGGAGGTATCTTGTAGGCTTGATCTCCTCCCTCATTACATCTACCCATCAGGACTGGAGAGTCATAAAAAGACAGTATCTGTAGTGAGGTTAGGCGTAGCATCTGCTCCTTCGAAGGCAAATACTTAAGATTTCTACATTCATGTATTTCCAACTCCCTAAGAGAAACCAAATTACCCAAACACTCTGGCAGAGCCACCAACGAATTAAAACCTTGTATCTTCAGATACTGTAAGGAAGTGACGTATTGAATTTGATCCGGTAATGGTAGATATCTGAGTCTGGACCATCCTTCAAGATTTAATTCACAAAGCGATGGAAAATAAGTGCCAGTTACAGTTCCTTCTTCAGTACTCGCGTCAGGAAATGGAATATATTCCAGCTCTTCGAAAGTTGCTTCAATTTTTAGATACTTAAGTTTGGGGAGGTATTCTATGCCACTTTTTTTCTTGATTATGGATTCCATACCACGGACACACTTATGACTGTCACCGAGTACGATATGTAACGATTGTAGAGAATTAAATCCCCGTAAATCTAAGGGAGATTTTAAGAGACGGCCGGTATTCCACCATAGAGTCAATTCTCTAAGAGAATTGCTAGGAAGTAGTTGATTTGGAGTAAAGTTATCATTGTCGTCGTGATGATGATTTTTGTTGGAACTAGTAAATCCTTCAAAGTCATAACATTTCTCAACATTTAGCCGACAAAGAATGGTATTTCCTCTAACCAATTCCAGAGGAAGAGACACAAGCTTCCGGCAGCCATAAATGTCGATGGAGGTGAGAGATGACCGATGGTTTTCCACCACTGAACCAATTGGGTTGCCGTTGCAGTTCTGGAAGCACGATGTTTTCAGAGATGGAAAGCGGTTTGGCATGAGTGTTAACTTGGGGCAACTTCTGAGCTTCAACTCTTCTAGTCTAGGAAAACTTGAAAAAGAAGAAGAAGGAGATGAAACTTGATCGGACCATTCTACTAAATTTTTCAAACCAACTAAAGTGAGAGATTCCAGAGAAGGAAAAGAAGATTCACTGGTAGCTGTGTTACTAGTACCATAGAACTCACTACCAATACTTTTCACAGAGCCAAGTCCATCTATCTTCAGAACTTCAAGAAAAGGAAGTAACCCAAGCGGGGGAAGATACTCACATAGTTTGCAATCTTGTAGAACCACGTGCACCAAATTAGGAAGTAGACGTGCCATACTCATCATCCAAGTCGGGAATTCCGAACTTAAATAGTTGTGAATTCCTAACCTTTTGAGGTTCCGATGAGGTTGGAGGCCTTGTAACACATGAAAATCATCGCCACTGCGATATACATCAGGCGTCCAGTGTAGCTCCAACTGAGTAATGTGTTTTTTCTTTTTCATAACTCCATCAGCAGCTTTTTCATTGCTTATATTTTGGAGTGCATAAATTCTTAGGTTATCACTGAGGAGGTCCATGTCTCTCAATTCTTCGATACCGAATCCTTCGTTTTCTCTTCCGACAACAAATACCGGTAAATAAATAAGGGAAGTTAGATATCTCATCTGTTTTGGCATCCGAGGAATCCAAATAACCTCCCTATCTGGTGACAGTGACGAGATTTTGTTGAATATAAGATGACTCAACTTCGTCAGCTTTCTCATGTCTTCTGGAAATACTTTAAGCTTGGGACAATTTTTGAGAATTAATGTCTGCAAATTATTAAGAGTAGTAATGAAGTTCGGTAATTCACTTAAATAATAAGATTGTGAGAGATTCAGATACCGTAAGTGTATTAACTCGGCAACTGATGGGGATAACTCTTTAATCGAACTGCATTTCAAGTCTAGCACCCGTATATATCTGAAGTTCATGAAAATGTGCATAGCACTAGAATCATTCATAAAACGCGCTCCGATAGAAATGAATGCCCGCAGTTTCTTCGCTTTAGCCAAAGCTTTAGGGAATACTACGAACTGTTGATATTCAAAGTCCAAACTTACACGACGAAGTCTAGATATATCAACTTCTCCCACCTTCTTAACAGATGTCATTAATGATTCACCCTTTGCAATAGATTGTGCAAGATCATGTACTAGATCATGCATCTTACATGATTTTATAACTCCCAACTCATCTTTTTCCTCCTCGACGAAGAATGAATTGCGCAACAAACTATCAAAGTATTCATTACCCAAAGTTTCCATATGCATGCTCGATCCTGAGTGACCAAGCAACCCTTCTGCCATCCATAGCATAATAAGTTTTTTTCTGTTGATGATGTAATCTTTTGCGAATAAAGAACAATACCTGAAACATTGTTTTAGATGCGGTTGAAGATGGTCATAGCTCAACTTTAGTACCCTTATAATCTTCGATTCCCCTGCTGTGAGGGTCCAGATGTCATTGTTTTCTATCAATAGCCATTCATGCTCAGCCTTTCTGGAGTACATCAAACGCCCTAGAATCTTTGTTGCTAATGGCACTCCACCGCATTTCTTGGCAATGTTTTTCCCGATCTTGATTAACTCTGCTGTCTTTCCGGCTCCTTTGGGCCCAAAAGCAATTTTCTCCAACATAGTCCAACAATCGTCCTCGGACAATGGTACCAAACTATACCTATCGATAAAAATCAACGGTCAGTATAGATCATCAACATATTAGCATTTGTACATATATACTAGAGCACGACCTTTTAAAAAAAAAAAACTGGAAATTTGGTTATACAAAGCCTTAGAACCATAATGGCTTGAGGCTATGTGGTCGATCTCGGTTTTTGTCTCGTCTCGGTCGAGGAACGAGACACTGAGACAAGTTTGTCTCAGTGAGATTCTCGGCGAAATCTCGGTGCCCATCTCGGGATCTATTTCGGATCTCCTAAAAATATTCATGCATACATTTATTATATCAAGTTTTAAAGTTTAGTCTAGGCAATTCATAAATATATGCTGGTTTTCTATATGTTAATTTGTGTCTTTCAAATATTAGTAAGAATGGTTATCATAGTGCATGTATAATAATATCATGTAAACAAATCAGAAATTGAATTTCGAAGTTTATGCATATTCATCATATATATGAGCGGAACACCCAAACTTAAGTTCATATGACTCATGACACACGTCCGAAACAAAGACACAGGTCACATGACTACAGAAAACACACGTCCTTCCATGCTATGTAGTCGATCTCGGGCGTCTCGGCCGAGATCTCGCCGGTTTTACCGGTGTCGGCCCCTGGCCGAGACGAAAACACCGGTATTCAAGAAACTGTTTTTTCACGAAATTATCGGCTTGAGGTAAAAATTGAAATGAAAGGTAAAACAATGGTATGATTTTCTCCTTGCAAATTATTCTCATTTGAAAACTAACATTTCAAACCTAGTGTTGCTAAGAGCTTTGAAGGGATGCGTAATAGAATAGAGAAATGAGATTTATCTAAAGATACATACACAAATCATGTGATGCAGGGATTGATCCGCGTCTGCTATCTATGTGCAAAAATTTATAAGAAAATAAATAAATTTATACTACTATACTTTAGTTTTAATCAGAAAATCTTACGTATATAAAGAACTCATCGGTGACATAACATCATGGCTTCGTGAGGTTATGATCACTTTGCTTCCTTGTGCGCCAAGGAGCAGCAGATCATCTAACATGTCGTCCCATTCATTGTGATCATCATTCCACATGTCATCTAGAACAATCAAGTATCGCTTATTTCGAAATTTTTCTGTGAGAATATTCACCAACACATTCAAACTTGAATATGATTTTTTCTTTCCATTAATAGATTCCACAAGCTGACTAAACACTTGAAACTGGTCAGAGTTGTCGGATACACATATCCACAATCTTATTTCAAAATGTTTTTTTACAGCATCATCACCATATATCATTCGAGCTAATGAACTTTTGCCAAATCCTCCCATGGCAACAATTAGAAAAATACTGAAAATTTGCTGATCATTGGAGCAATCCAACAACATATATATTATCTCTGATATCTCCTTTTCTCTTCCAACGAACATTGAAACATCTTCAAGCGAGTGACTTTCTTTGTTTCTGGAACTACATCTACAATTAGTACTCTCCAAAACATTAAAACTAAACATGTCTTTATCCTTTGAAACTTGATCTAACATTCGGTTAAGTTCTTTAATTTTGTGAGCCATCTTGTGATTAAACACAAGAGGATTCGAGTTCGAGAAGAAGTTTTTGATCTTGTCTCGTTTGCGCACAACTTGAATTTCTTGTTTTTGAGCTTCGTACTCAAATTCATCAAGAATGTTTTCCGCTTCATAGACTACATCTTTAAGACTTTCCAGCCAAAACTTGACAGTGTCTTTCTTTACTTGTTGTCTCTCTGCATCAATTAACACAGCTTGAATATTGCGAAAAGTTTTCTGAAGTCTTGACATTTCATTCCGGACACCCCAAACAAGACAAATCTCATTGGAGACAACGGATACCAGCTTTTCGATTAAGGCCTTGCTTGCAGCGCTGACAAGAATTTCCTCCATTTGTAATCTCTGGCAACAATCTCAAACGAATTGTGTCTTTTTCTTTGAAACAGATAGAGTAGTATTCTTGAGAAAGATGAAGCTATTGCAAAAGAAACTCAAAGATCTCAAGGAGGATTAGAACGTTGACCTTACCTAGATGAAGTTTTTGAAAACCGTCTACCGGCCAATAGAAAGCCGTTGACAAATCCTTTTTTCAGCTGTCAGAGGCCATGTTATTGCAGTTTAACAGTTTCTGCTTAAGTTAGTTAACGTGGTAGCAATATTTTTTTGCAAGTACGCTAGTTGCTCAACTAATTAAAGCTTAAATAACTCTTTCATTTTTTAGTATTTAGTCTGAAAATTCTACGCTGATCTTTGCAGAGTACAAGGGACACTTTACCTGATTAATATCCTTGTCATTCTGCACGACTTCAGCAAACAAATAGAACTACACTGTCACCCACACACCCACGCACGTCTAAATTTGCTGGTTTAATACGTCGACTTACCTATTGGGCAACACCAATTTTTAAGTGAACTCCATTTTTTACAGTTCGGACAGGAACTCCTTAAGTGAACTGTGAACTCCATTTTTTTACAGTTCCCTTTGTATAAATAAAATACAAGCAATTCATTTTCCAAGATGTCAACAGCATTTTGCTACGTTTGCCTCAAATAAAATCAAGGCGGAGAATTTCAGTATGCCAACTGACCTACTTGACATGTATGGGAACAAACCAAGTTGGACAAACAATCTTAAATCATAGCAATTACTACCTGTGGTGAAAGAGAGTTCAAAAGGATGATAACTGCACCTTAACTACCGCCAGCATTAAACATGAATGAGGATGATATGTGCTTCTGCACATTCTGTTTACGTTGTTGACAATGATCAACCGCAACTGAAAGCGACAAATCCAAGCTTGGCCAAGAATCTGGAGATGGCTTCCTGGTGAGTGGGAACCACTAACTGGCATCAGCGGCATCTACTAAAAGTGTTTTATTCATAAACTGGTTCACCAATTCCTCATCCTCAGAAGAATTATCAGTATAAACCTCTCCTTCTTCAAAACCATAAGGACCTGTATCAAAACCTTTTGAGCTCATACTGCCAGCAATCTTACGAACACCAGATAATGAAGGATCAACTATAGCATTCTGAGCAGACACATCAATAACAGCCCTGCATTCTGAGTCTAGATGTCCCACTATCTTACAACGCGTACAAAATTTAGGGACCTTAGGTATCTCAACTTTTTGATAAAATTCACCAAACTTTGATCTGATCAAGATTCTTTCCGGGACTGGATTAGCAAAATCCACTTCAACAAGGACACTTGCATAATAACCATGCTTAAAGTTCAAAGTATCGTCATGGACCTTAATTGGACGACCAATACATTTTCCAAGTGATAAAAGAATTTTCTCTGTCCAATACTCAAGAAAGAGACCACGAAATCTCACCCATACAAATGCAGTAGACACCTTTTGTTCTTCTTCCAATTCCTTGCCATCTGAAATAATCTGACCTGAACCTCGAAGAGTCCATTGATCAAATCCTCTTCCCTGCAGCTTGTGCTGGACCAGCATCATTGCAGCTTGTGCATCATCCAGACAATCATGCCGAGCACCTTCCTCCCTGACTTCAAGCCCGAACACAACCTTGCACAGCTCATTCAACGAAGGTCTCCTGCCATCCGCACGTCTGAAGATAAGCGATGTGTCAATGACCCTTGCATGATCTAATTTCAGTGCTTTCAGGTCACAATGCAAGCTGTGACCAATCAAAATAGTCCCATCTGACAAGAGCTCTTTCATCGATTCCTGGACATCTGCTAGCGAACATGTAACTCCTTCCAAATCCTTAGCAGTGATTCCAGTAATCTCTGTTCTATAATCCTGAACAGGTTTATTGGGGTGCACGAATGTATCCAGTTGAACCTCTAAATTCTCATCTACGACACATACTTTCACTGCAGGCTCTGTCCCATCTTCACACTGAACCATCTCACAATCAATAGCAAGCATTCTACTGGATGTTGACATGTTACCCATGCTCGTCACTACCCAGTCCTCATCATCATCATAAGAGAAAAAGGAAAAACTCGATGCGAATTCTGGGTGTTCGTATGTCGAGAGAACCAGCTTGGAGGAATCAAGACCTGTAGTGCTACTATTGTTCTTCAACTCTAGTATCGTTGCTTCAAGATTTAAGTGGTATTCCAATGCTTTCTCCAAGAACTGGAGATCTTCCGGTTCAGTAAATGTTTCAAGAAAAGCTACCAAGAAATCAACAGACCTCCTTCTGGGGTCACTTACACTGGCTCTTCCAAACTTTAGGTCCACAAAATCCTGCCAAACTCCATGGGAACCTTTCATTCGACGTCGTTGTAACGTTTTCACGACCGCAACAAGAACATCTTTGTTCGCAGAAGCTAATCTCTTCTTCAGCATTGTGTGGGGAGATGTGTATCAACGGTTGTGGAGTCGGGGAGAACGACGAAGAAGAGTGGGCAGTTAGGGTTTTGACGGCTTCCCAAAGAATGTAAGCCTCTGTTAAATACACAACTAGCAAACTCGCACGCGAGTGCCACTTGAACCAATTTCTTCGGCAATCAAAAACTTACCATGTGTCCTATACAGCACTACCAATGGCAACAAAAGATGCTGCTGCAGAGACAAAAGATGCTGTCAAATTGAAATTCTTGAAACTTGATTAGGAAATCAAATATCGAACCGTTAATCACAGTAGGCCTAGGACATGATTATGCATTTCAATGTACACCTTGTATCAGTATCATAAGTATACTATATTAGAGAAAAAGAATAAAACCCACAAATCAATTCTAAGTAGGTTTATTTTATTCAGCCATTTTATCAAACACTTGCTCGGCAGAAATGTTTACAACACTTATTGTTTACAGTGTACCATTGGTGATATCGGTGGTTTACAGTACTTACCAATTCATTAGAGGAACCCTAAACCCACTGGCTTCTTTTCTCACTGCAATTTTCTTTCTTCAATCGCGTTTCTACACCCACTGCTGCTTCTTCTTCTTCTGTTTCAACTTTCAAAAGGAACGGGATTGTCTGCTACTCACACGAAAACCCAAACCCAGGATTCAAAATCTCGCGTTTATTAAAAGGGAAGAACCAAGGATAGAAGATTTCTATGATCGACTCTTGCCTCTTGATGAGCGTCGGAAAAACGGAGTCGGAGAAAGACGGAGAAAGTGAGGAGTTAGGGTTTTGACGGCATCCCAAATCTGTTGAACATGTTATTGTTCGGAGTCGAACCCACAAGGAGGAGCCGTGGTCTTGGTAAGTCGGCTATTGATTCACCTGAGGTGTTACCATTTTGCCTTATTTTACCTTTCCGGTCATGGTCTTGTTCCAAATTAGAAAGATGCTTCCAATGGCCCAACTAATATTGGGCCATTATGCCTGCACACAAATACTTGCCCAGAGAGTAGTCTCGAGGAACATCTTTCTTCTTCCGGAAGGCCGGTTCCTATGGAGCCACCCAAATCCTCTCCCTTTGGAATCCTAGGTGGACTAGTAAACGCAAAATGGGACAGTGGTAATCGATGGTAACAGATGGTAAAACTATATCGTCCATGGAATTTCCATCGACGATGGTTTTACCATCTTCGAGATCTCTTTCCCATCCAACGGTCCAATTCGTTGTGCCTATTTAACAAGGGTCATTACGCTAAGCCAACTGTCATTTTAGAAGTTGCGGCTACTGAAGATTGTTGGATATGGTATGCTTTTTTGGTCTTCCTGGTTCGCAAAATGACATCAATGTTTTGCACAAATCGCTTTTTTTCGAAGAAATTAAGAAGGGCCGAGCCATTAATATATACTTTGTCAATCTAAACAAATCCCACCGAAAACAAGGGGTGTTAGGCTATATAATTAATTAATAATTATCCAATGAGATCAAATCAGACTTTAGAGTACAATTAACAATTATCCAATCAAAATCAGTTAGGACCTTTAAAAGATCGCATATGGTTTCTTAGATTACCAATTCAGATGATACAACTTCATAATTTGGTATAACTTTGCAGATGGAAGAGAACGATATGTGCGAGACGAGTGTGATCTTAGTAAGGACATTATTTGGCTTTCTCGAAAATATATAGAGAGTTGGACCGATCTAGTGAGTTCACTGTGATTTTCGCTCTCCTTAGATCACATTTTGTTCTCCCTTTTGTCAGAAGATAGTCCCACATCACCTAGATCAGCCTTAATGAACCTAAATATAATATGGAAGGACCACTCCACTCATTGCCAATTGGTTTTGAGTTGGATGCCCGCAGACTTTAACACCTTTAACAAAGATACAATGCGAAGCTTGAGGTTCCTTTTTTGATAGTTATGTTGTATAATGCGCACCCATTGGATCCACCGCTGGCTGCAGCAAACTCTATTAAAGATGTTATTGCAATCTCCATGAGTCCATCTCCTTTGGGCGGTGTGGAAGCCAAGAAACAAATTGATAGTATTCGAGAAGCATTCCCAATCACAATTGAAGGAAGGCTGCAAGCTTCATTCCAACTGTATGATTAATGACTACTACACAGATGAGGTCACCACGCAGTGACGCTACTTGGAGCCCAACCAGCCATAACAAAACGGAGCGGTCCAAAAGGACATACCCCAAAACAGACTATGAAGTGGCACCATCTCCACCCTTGGATAACAGGGGACTGTTATTGTGTATCGTGGGGATATGCATCATATCATCTACTCTCTCTATGTTTTTTTGTGCTGTTTTTGGGCCATCAAAGTGGACCGCGTTTAGTGTTTTCGATAACAAAAGAACATAATGTCCGGAAGTTCTCTCACAACCGCGTGTACGTACTATTTTTGCTTTATCTTTTCTTGGCACCTCTTGCTTTTTTTTTTGGACAGGATTGACAGTCAGGGGTACGTAGTCGTACACTACAGTCTTCTTCTTCAATCACTTGTTGCGTCATCCCCACGATATATCAAGCACTCACTCGGACATGACTGGCTCACAAATAGACCATTTTCTGGGTGGCAGTCGCGCACAGCATCGGTATATCAAGTTTGATGTCCCAGTAATACGCACGAAAATGCACCTTGAGCAACTTTTTAGCGTTTACCCTAAACGTATAGACTATGACTGGCGGGCCCTGCGATTTGGATGCCCCAAAGCCGTCGATGAAAATGTTGCCCAATTATTAAAAACAATAAAATTAGTGTAAGAGTCCCTTATCCTCAAAAAGTATGCCATGGTGTAGTGGTTCAAAAGGTTGAGGTTCATGTCTCATTGTTATCATTTTTACAAGTAGTAGTTGCTTACCATGAAGATGAGTTTTGCTGCCCCAAAGTCAATCTTTGACTAATTGTGCTCAGGGCCGGCTTGCTTTGCTTCTCTTCTTACGGGACCACCAGGACTCTCTTCCTATCTCCACAGTTATTTTCAGCCTTATTTCCCTTATCTTGATTTTTAGGCAGGATCGGCCGACATTCGTTTTCCATATCTCTTGCAGTTGCAAACTAGCTAGGAAGTTGCCTACGTACCTGGTTCCATAGCTAGGAAATTGCCTACCTGGTTCTCCTTACTCGAGAATCGATGATGAATGGTACGCCTTCTTTGTTCTTTCCGACCTTGCCGCGAGCGTCTGTCAAGTTTAGCGATCAGAATTGGTTCGATGAGTCTCGGTGAACCCCGCTTCACAAGCGTGTGCTACTGTGCCGTGTTCTTTGCCTCCGTCAATTCCACGAAGAAACCAGATGCGATACAAAGTTGTTCCAAAAAAAAAAACGTGCACTTTTCTCCTGTATACTGATTCAGAATCCATCCATTTTTTTTTCTTTTCTTCTTTTTTCTTTTTTCTGCTTAGAAACGAAGAAACACTACTACTATCCACAGTGTGAGAGCTGTACGTACGTGTCCGAGTACTATAAGTTTGTGAAGTGTAATAGAGGATAGTAGTGTTTGTCTGTTCGACTGTTACAGCAACTGCTACAACTGTATCGGTATGTATCATTTGTTTTGCTGCTCTACCTTTCACACTTCCTCCACCGCCTATTGCCACCTATATTAAGGAGCTAGGCTGTGGCTTTGTACTTTGTCATTTCATCAACTCAACTGATTATTTTGTAAAAATCCTGAGCACAAGTTTCACATCAACCCTTTGTAGGATTATATTATCTTGAAGAGGATTTGTCATCGAAAGCATACAGTAACTCCGATCGACTAATGGAGAATGAAGTGAAGGTAAATACGGAGGCGAAAAATGAAGTAGCCAAGGAAGATAGCCAGAAAACCAACATGTTGATGAATAGACGCAAAGGGTTTTTCGAGAGAATGAATCAAGGGATAAGGAAGAGATCTATGTGGTGGTGGACTGAAAGGCGAACGATATGTTCATTTGTTCCTAAGAGCAGCTACCTAATCTTAGGTATACATATATGTCACTAGTTAAATTAACAAAACCATGTCTTAAAAATTAGTAATTTAGTACTAAGTTACTATATATAGATGACGATAAAAACTTTGAGAATTAATTGTTGTTAAGTTGCTAATCAGCTTAATTTGTTGCAAATACTGCTGCAGGTGTTGTGATGGGTGAATCAATAGTTGAAACTGGAGTAATCAGTATATTGATGACATACCTAAGAGGTTGGAGAGAGAATACGCTTATGGTGGCAGCAATGACTGTGAATTTGATCCAGGCCACAAGTGGCTTACTCTCAATCCCTGCTACTCATTACAAAAACGCTGTTGGCTGTTTCCGTCTCACTATCATCTCCTTGGCTGTTTACATCACGGTATGCAAGTAGTGATCTTCATTTTTCCAACTTAATTAATGATTTAGAGTTTAGACAAGACACATGCGTGTTCAGGTAGGGCAAGGCTAAAAAAAGATGGAGATTCTTCCTAGTAGTTACTCGTTCCATGGGCATGCATTCTTGAAAGCTTGTTGCTCTTTCCGATACCTACCTATCCAAAGCTTTTAAAGTACATTTTTTTGTTCAAGTATTGACCCATAATCATGCAATGCATACTCTTCTTTAACAGGGATTGTCGTATTTGTGCATCGCAACGTTCTTATGGCCAATAATTCCTGAAGGGCATTGGGGCAATATGATTGACAGTCCACTATTATTTTACCCTGCTTTACTTCTTGTTGCATTAGGAAGGGCTGGTCTCAGTTCTTCTTGTGTCACAGATTTCCTGGAACATCAAGTGGAGGCCAAATTGAAGGAGCAGGATGAGGAGAGCAACATCGCCAAGGGAATTGAAACAAAGTTAAGGGATGCAAAAAACAAATATGAATGGGAAACAATCAGGGATGATGAGAATATAGGAATTCGCATAGGTGATATGGCGAGGGAAGACAAAATTCATAAAACAGTTAATATACTACTCCCTCCGTTTCAAAAAGATAGGCACGTTTGACTTTTTTTCGAAAATTAAGGTTTGTAATGAACTAACCATTAGAGTTTTTTTTGTTGTTTTTTCTTTATGATTGGTTTATTGTTGACAAATGTTATCGGTTAATAAGAAAAAAAATAATAAAAATAACTTTTATATTAGTTTTATTAAGTTTCTTAATTTTTGGTCAAAGTCAAATGTGCCTATCTTTTTGAAACGGAGGGAGTATCAAATATATTTCACGCTTTTGGAGTTATTTTAGGCAGTATAATGATCATAGGGAGTGTGTTTGGGCAATGTCTTAACGCTCTTGGTAGGGAATTTTTCTATAAGAGATTAAGACCAAATGAAAGAATATATGGTATCCTGACAAGGATTGGGTTTGGTTTGATGTGCTCATTTATCTGTTGTGGTACAGCTCGTTGGTCAGAGTACAAAAGGTTAGGGGTTGTCCGTAAGAATGAAATCGTTCCTCCCAGTGTTTTCTGCTTACTTCCTCAGTTTATTTCATATGGAGCAATGAGATATTTGGCTGGAACAGGTCTAAGGGTGTTCTTCGAATACGAACTTCCAGAATCTATGGAAGAATTTGCATCAGGATTGGCTGATACTGTAATTGGAATTGGTGTATTCTTTGGTGCCATAGCCGTTCCAATAACACAAAAGCTTAGCGAAACATTGGGATCAAGGGGCTGGTTTGCGGACAGTATAAACGAGAGTCATCTGGATTATTTTTATCTGACACTAAG
>JAJJMA010141808.1:0-13088 GCA_023529015.1 Papaver nudicaule
TAGCCTCGGCCGTCTGGTTGTCAGCATTCAATAGCTTGACATGGAACTTGGCTGAAAACCCACAACGGGCTAATATCTGTTGCGCTCTTTCGTTTTCTTGAGTGACTATGTTGTAAAACTCAGAAAGCTGGGTCCAATTGGTTTTGAATTGGGGAGAACGAACATCGGTCATGGCTTCACTACATCGATGATTCATGCCTTTGAACGATAACGGATCCCCGAGATACATTCCCTAAAATATACAAATACACAATTAATAAAAGCAATCGACATGTTGTAACACATTCAACATATGCTGCAAAGCCAACAAACACACATGCAACATGTTGTAACACATTCAACATAAGCCGCAATAATACTACAACCAATTTTCACATCTCTAGCGAGGCAACTTCTATCACCTAGGAAAAAATATCCCCAACTCATATGTATTAAAATTATTCAACCTATATCATCACATTCAACATAACGCAAGAATACTACAACCAATTTTCACATTTCTCGCGATACATCTTCTATCGCCTAAGAAAATTCTCCCATATTATCATAGTAAAATTTAATTTCAATGAAACTCAAATTATTCAACCTTTATCATCACACAAATCATTCCAGAAAACCCCAAACAACTATATTTGTAAAAAAACCAAAAAATTCACCCAAAAATCAAGAACATACCGCAGCCATGGTTGTGGATGAAATCAAATTCTAGAAAACCCCAAATAATCACCAAACCTTTTCGGACGTACCCGTTCCTTCAATTTAAAAAAAAAAACCTAATATTTATCTCAATTTTTCGAATTCTAGCAGAGGTCAGGGAACAATGGAGGAGGAAGAAAGAAGAAGAAGATAGAAGAAGAAGAGGAGGAGAAAACGAGGGTCTCGGTTTTATTTGGGGTTTTCTGGATAGCGAGGAAAGCTATATCGCTTTGACTGGTTTTGACCGGTCAAGCGATATACTCTATATCGCTTCACCTGAGCGATATAGCTTTCCTCGCTGAGCGAGATAGCTTTCCTCGCTCCAGTGGTGCCTCCATAGCAAACATGCGTCCGGAAGGGGCACTGGGAAAACCCTGTTGGGATGATTTCTCTCACCTCCATAGAGAACAGCCTAAAGATGTACTACATCAGAGATAGTCCATTTTTACGTTCATGGGCACCAGCCAAACATAGTAGCAGATCTGTTTAACCTTTTCATCTCATTCAAGGGTTGATGCCGACTAAGTTCGCAGGTTGTTCAATCAACAGTACAAAATTAACAAATTGGGGTTATGAAACATACTTTATAAATGTCTACTCAGCCTAGTTGGAGTTGACATGCAAAAGGCAGAGAGTTTCAATAGTGCCCTAGTTGGCTAGAGATTAGAATGTAGACAGCTTCAGTTCTTTGAATCTGCCGATCGAGATCATATCTCAATTCCAATATGACATAGGCTCAAGCGTGTGCACATGACATCTACAAAATTCTATTGCAGCAGCATAAATAACAACAGGCTGCAAACCTCCTCCTTCAAAGAAATTCAAATTTCAACCAACATGGAAGAGCGTTACTACCTAACTAAGAAAATTTAATGTCTATAAAGCAACACTGTATTAATTAGCTAACTAACTAACTAAGGTGCACCTAATTATGGACTGGTGATTTTGTTTATAACTTGTATTGTCTCCGCATTTATGGAAGCAATTTAGTACTATAAGATCCAGTTGTCTTGGTTTAATATTAAATACACAAAACAATACAAATCATACAAGCAATTAACAAAACCCATTATACAATACAATTTGCTACAAACACTTTAATTTTGTGGAACAGAAGAACATCGAAAATGCTAGATTATGCGAGAAAATTTCTTAAAAGGCCTATTAAACATCTCTAAGTGGTCCTAAACTAGAAGCCGTCTACATTTGCAGAGACGATTTCCGGTATTCACAAACAAACTTGTACGTATGTCGTTATCCTTGTGATCTTTCTCAAAGTCAAGCATTTCACTTATGCGCATGTGAACATAGTTTGTTACTCAATGAAATTACCTTCACCATATTCTTAACTATCTTTTTTTTTTTTTTTTTTCCTTTCAGATGGAGACAAGGCAATGCAAAACAAAACATCCCATAAAAGGGGCAGCGCCCCAACAGACCAGAGAGCTATTATTTTATCACACGAGGATTCAGTTTCTCAACGAGTCCAAACGAACGATGAGATAAACACATGGTGCAGTAAATGCAACTTCCAAAATAATGTCCATGAAACAGTCGCCACTACCTAGCCTAGCTAACCAATAATATGCACATGGGTCACTCAATTATTGACTCCTACTGGTTTAATTTATAGAAGGTTATTCTCTTTGCCATGTTAGTACCCATTGAAAGAGAAAACCACTTGAATTTATTTGTACAGAAGATAACATTATTGCTGGCAACGACCTTTTGCAGAAGTCCGAAAAATACAGACATTATTTTGGAATTTGTTTTCAATAATTCGACAAGTATGTATGGATACTCCCGAAAAGACACTTTAAGAAACATCTTAAGACTGTGCGAGGCAAACATTATTTTCTTCCTTGACTTCAGATGAAAGGGGAGTTTTGGTATGGTCTGTACATGTGAAGCCAACAGACATCCCAGACAGTTAACCAACAGTAAGTCATTTGTTAAGTACTGAATGGTAAACTTGAATTAGTCTGTGATGGGAAGTAGAAGTGAAATCTTAACAAGTCAAGTCAACCATGGTCAATTCCAAACACTAAAAAATTCAATGGACAAACCTTAAACCAATGGAGTAATTTTTTGGACAAAATTTACATATGAAACGGCCATCCTCCCAACTCAAAGTCGACCAATTATGTGTGAAACTGTGAATAGCTAGATTAACAAAAAAAAAAATTGTCATCAGCAGCTCGAGGATGCAGCATCACCATTTTCTTACAAGTCATGTGTGAATGAATAGCTAGCCAGCTTTCACATAAAAAAAACTATCACTCAAGGATATAGCATCACCATTTTCTTACAACGTGTCTTGATATGTCATGTGTGAAGAAGAAGAAGAAGGTTCACAAAACAAAACACCCCATAGAGGCAGGAGCAGCCTTATTATTTTATCACGCGAGGACTTAATTTCTCAAACGGTGAAGTTAATTATATCAGATTAAGATAACTAAACATATGATGATGCACAACTGTCTATATGCAAGTGGGCAAATCAGACGGGTAACATGAATCTAGCCATTGGACCATTCCAAAGTTGCAAGATTAAAACTCTGCAACTTGTGCCTATGTCTTTGTGAATTTTTATCCTCTCAAACTCTCAAAGTCCACCTTATCTCTTATGTCATTGTATAACTGTCGCAATGACGATGACGACGACGACGACGGTATTTTTCTGTTTACCAAAATATTAGTACTCCTTATTCAAAGAAAATAAGAGGATTCATAAACACGGCATTGCAAAACAAAGCCTTCCTATCCTATCTGTAGACAAAAGTAAATTAACTGTATTACTATTTATTAATTCACGATTAATACGAGGAATAAGTTTCTCAACGATTAATACTTGTCCTAACGATTAGTATGCAAGAGTCGTGCACTTTGGTGCGCGAGTTGTTTTGTGGAACGTTCTATAAATAGATTCTATGACTCGAGCTTTATCTATAACATATACACTTGAAAGTCTTCTTCTCAGTTCCACTTCTCTCACAATTCCAATTTCTTGAAAGAATTTTTTTTTTCTGGAATCTTCTTTTATTTCAGAACTTGGTTTAGTTTGTTTCATTTTGTAAAATCAAAAAAAGACGAAAAAAAAAGGTTTTTGATTCTGTAATTATTAGTTTTGTTTGAATGGAGATAATTCCAGGTTTGCCAAATGAGATTGGAAGAGAATGTCTCATTCGAGTTCCATACACTCAATTCTCTAAACTTATGTCCGTTTCGAAAAAATGGAAGCAAGAAATCGAATCGAATAAATTTCATCAAGAACGAAAGCTCAGAGGATTCACTCAAAATCTAATAGCTCTAATTCAGAGTGATTCCATCATTGATGATTTGATACAAAACCCAGATAATCCCAGCACACCAGTTCCTCGGCTGAGCTTCTACGATCCTACGAAGAACGAATGGATCAAGTTACCGCCTATACCGGGCACCTCCTCGGAGGGATTACCTTTGTTTTGCGAGTTTGCGGGAGTTGGTCGGAAATTGGTCGTCATTGGAGGTTGGGATACAAAAACATGGCAAGTGTTGAACTCTGTATACATTTACGATCTTGTTGCTGGTACATGGCGACGTGGTGCTGATATGCCCGGTGGCAAGAGATCGTTCTTTGCTTGTGCATCGGATATGAATCGGAAGGTTTATGTTGCGGGTGGACATGACGACGATAAGAACGCCTTGACATCAGCTCAAGCGTATGATGTGTTAGATGATTTATGGATTCCACTTCCTGATATGGCAAGACAGAGAGACGAATGTAAGGGGTTGTACCATGGTGGCAAGTTTCATGTCATCGGCGGATACCAGACAGAGACGCAAGGGAAATTTGACAAATCAACAGAGACTTTCAACATTGATACTTGGAAGTGGGATGCAGTTGAGGAGGAGAAACTGGAGAGTGGCATCTGCCCCAGAACGTGTGTGTTTGATTTCAAGGGGGCATTGTACAAATGTTGCTCTTCTTATTTGATGCGCTTGGATGGCTCCAAATGGCGGCAGTTCGTCGAGCTTCCTGCCGATGTCTATATTGGTGCTCATGTTGTGGCATGGCAAAAGAAGATGCTGGTGATTGGGTCTGACGTTCTGGGTGGTGTACAAAGTTGTTATGTATTAGAGTTTGAAAATAACGAAAAGAGACCAAAGTGGATGAAGTTAGAGTTATCTAAAGAGTGTACTAGGATTCTACAGTCGGGATATAGCTTTGAAGTGTAAGACTTTAATCTCATGTGATCCTAGAATGGTCAGTTTGTGATCGGCTTATTTGTAAAAGATGTGTGTGCGAGTGGGTGTGGTTTGTATTTTTGCGTTATCTGGATGCTTTGGTAACGTTTGGTGCATATAGAATGCAGTATGGAAATAAAACACTGAGATAAACAAGGATTGATTTCTTTTTGATCTTCAATTTTTTCTGCTTATGCATCTTCTAAAAGAAAGACTGCAAATCCACAAAATAATGGCTCTAGCTGATCTGCCTATTTTATCAGAAAGAGTTGTATGCACTGATATGATACCAACAAATTGATAGAATAGTTACAGAAACAAAGGAAAGATATATGAAAAGTGTTTCACACCTTATACTAGACTAAGGACTTGGCAGATTTCTTATACAACAAACAGAAATTGAATCACATCCTTGGCTGGGGCATTCTTATCTTGGGGACTAGCTCGGCCCTAAAGAGTAAACTTTTAAATTGCCAAACAAGAAGTTGAATCTTAGACTAACAAGTACTTTGGTAAAATATCTGCAACCTGATCCAATATAGAGATATAGGGAACTTGCAAATTCTTTGGCTAGACAAGTTCTCTAATGAGATGAAAATCTATTGCCAGATGCTTGATTTTGTTGTGGAAAAAAGGATTAAAAGAAAGTGATATGACACTTATATTGTCACACTACAAATCAGGGGCCATTGGCAGCCGCGAAACCAGGATTTTCTATTTTGGGGGGATATTTTCTAAAACAATATATTGGCGGCCAAAGGCCGTCCGAAAATTTTCGACGTTTTTATGGGTAACCTTGTGAAAATGTCGTCAATGTTATCATCTGAGAAAAGCTTTGCAAAGATTCATGTTTGTTCTGCATCTAATATTGATGCTTGCTACATTTTCGTTGTTGTTTTCTCATGCTTTGAAACCTTGGTGAGGTATAAAAAGGGTGAGAAAGAGAATTAGGCTTGATATTCTTTTTACATTCACAACTTATACAAGAAAGAATTACAAATATCTAATTTATAAATCCAATTCCTGTTTGGGAAGTCAGGAATAGCCAAATAGAAATAAGATTAGGTAGGAAGCAGAAGTGACACAAAGTTTCAAATGGGCTAAATTGCTGGGCTGTTTCAAACTTTGGGGTGGTTGGATTTTTATTTTATTTTTGGCAATTAGGCTTTGCCATAATCGTTGTTACACATTTTAGGGGGGCTACAGCCACCCTAAGGCCCCCTTACTATTTCCGCCACTGGCTATTGGCAAGTGAAGATCCTTCAGAATTTGGCAAAATTGGCTAGCTACAGTAAAGAATTTGACACTTATATTCTGCTTCAGTAAAGCTTCTAGCAGTAGTTGCATGTCTTTTGCTTGACCATGAAATGGGGTTACAACCAAAGAATATGGAGAAACCACCAGTGTTTTACCGTGTATCTAAGTCACTAGCCCAATCTGCATCACCAAAGTCATGCCCAGCTAACAACTGAACAAAATACCATAATCTAGTGTACCTTTTACATATCTTAGTTTTTTTGAGATTATGGAAGATTATGTTCACCAAGAAATGACCCGTAATTGTATCTCGGTCTATTTGAGAGTCTTTCTTTTCATCGTAATCAAAGATCTTTTCTTGTAAATCCTTCTTTTTCCAATTAACCGAAGACTCTAATGGTCATCCTTGGCCTACTATCGCCAAGTTAAGCACCTTCAACACCAATATTACTCAATTTCTCATGTTTCCACTCTCTTTTCATTACAAAGATGTATCACGCCAGGATCCGTTGCTCAAACTGAATCATGCCAACGTTATGGAAGTCAGTGGGTGTTCATACCGGTTTATGCAATCCTTCGCAGTATTCCTGATAAAAAATGAGGTGTAGCCGCAGTAGCACTCGTTTCCATCTGCATGTTAGCTCTACCTTTTTATGAAGACTCTCTATGTGCGTAGTTCAAGTTTTCGCCCCATTAATCAGGGACTTTTTTGGTTGCTTTTGGCGGATCGTTGCTTGCTAGGTTGGATCAGATGTCAGCTAGTGGAGCCACCATTCGTGACTATTGGGCAAATCTCACCTCTTCTTTCCTTCTAGTTGGCGTTTGCATATGCTGACAAACCTGGTTAACAACATAACTGACTTGTGGTCTAGTCTTAGATATTTTAGAGCACCAACTAGAGACCTGAATTTTATAGGATTAGCAAGTGGTGTACGTTATGTGTTGTTCATCTTCTGACTTACAAAAACTGGAGAAGACCGAGCATAATTATGCACTGACCATATTTGAATCATATAGAAGATCCATAGAATATTTTGCTTGTGATAAAAAAAAAAAGTTACCATAATCGTTTCTTTTCACTTCAAGACCCAAAAAATAGTGTAACTCTCATGAATCTTTCATAGGAAAGTGCTTGCCCAAATCAGTGATCAACTCAGAATAATAGGCAGAAAAATGAAATGTAATAAGAATATCATCTAAATACACCAGAATAATGATGAGTATTGAACCATATTTATGAAAAAACAAAGAAGTATCAACAATAGATGATTCGAATCCATAAGACAACAGAAGCAGTGCTAACATCTAACTATAAAATCTTCTAATTAAAATGAACAGACAGAGAGAAGTTATCCTAATAGTGGATGGTTTAGCTACATGGCTATAAGTTTCTTTATCTATACCTTCTTGCTGGTGAAAGCCTTTAGCCACAAGTCTAGAGTTAAGACGGTCATGACCATCTAGCTTTCGTTTGATTCTGAAGACCCATTTGCAACCAACCACATTCATACTATAGGATTTTTTTTTACAAGAGACCAAAATCCATCTTTTACAAGAGAATTATACTCCTTAGCCATGTAAGATCTTGTTAGAGCGTGTCTTGGTCAACCTCACTAATTTTTTGTATGTCAAGCTTAGTTGTCAAGTTTAGTGATCAAAACTCGGTAGCTTAAAACACACTTACGAAAGACTTCATTAAGTGAGTCTTAGGTTATTAAAGATGATTGGGTTAGGTTAGGTTGACTATTTGAAGGCATGAAGAAGATTGGAGAACAACGATGATATTCTCCTTCGCATCAAGAGGTTAGTGATTTAAATAACACGATTCCTTTTATCTTTTACACTAGTGTTACAAAGATAAACATAACTTAATTCCTGTGTTTTAGTTATGACTTGATCACTTGTTGATCAAAGTGTATTATGGAATTGCTTTATGTATTTGTTGTTGAAGTTATATGGCATGGATATTGCTTAGAGATTTATTTTTTATCTAATCTCTAAGTAATATAAGGTTATTCCTAAAACCTGGCGAGTAGCAAATAGATTTTGTAAATTTATGCACCAAAAGTAAATTATGTGCTCATTTAGGAACATATAAGACATTTTCGAAATTAAAAGTATGTATATAAGGGGTTTTAAATGCAAAATCGGTATGAGTAATCTGCATATACCTTCTTCATTAGTTTCTTGGATGCACTCAGATCCATCATACGTACTTCAAATTGTAATTCAAATTTATTAGAAGTGATGTGATTATTTTTTTCTTGTATCAGCATATCAAGGATTCAATCGCAAAATATTAGTGGATGCTAACATAGTACTTGATGTTGTGGTCTATTTGCATTCTGAGACACAAACATTAGTCGATTTTTACACTCCAAGAGCAGTATATCCTACCCTATGGAAGATCTGACATACATGTATTTCATTTGAGAAGGTAGACTGTGGTGTAGATTGTCGTATATAAAGTGAGCAGATGTTGGTTGATAGTAAGTACGAGTATAAGCTCTCGGAGATGAATTATAAGGATTATATCCTCTAAAAGTTAAATGAAACCTACTTCTGCCATAAGAGTGGCAAATATTACCTTTAACTCTACCACGAAAAGTAAATTGAAAACCAGAAGTATGAGTTATCATCTGTAAAAATTGCGCAACAAAAGATTTGTTATTAGCTTCGAATTGAACAAATTTGTTTAACTCATTAAGGCTCCTTCCTATGGGGTAATCAAAGATTGCTTTTTTGCTAAGTATTGTCCAATATGGACCAAGTAAAAGTTGAAAATGGCATGGCAAAGTTGTTTTCCTGCAACCTTGCGATGTCTGATGGATCCATCGATCGATGGAAAAACCATAATCGCCGGAAATCCCATCGATCTATGGAAAATCCATCTACTCATCCAACGGCTAATATTTTGAGGCCTAGATAAACTCAAAGATTGGCTTCGGTTTTACTCACATCTTCTCTCGAATTTTCTTACACCTTCTCTCGATTTGGTATACAAAATTCATCTGAATTAATCCGGGTTGTTTTTTTCTTCCATAATGTCAAATCCTCCATATTCAACTAAGTTTAACCCAAATGAAATTTAAAAAAAAAAAAAAAAAAAAAAACTTCTACATTATCTACTCACTTGGTAATGCCTTCTTCTACTCCGTCAACTCGATCCATAAATGAGATAATGTTAAGTTTAAGTTAGCATGAACCAAAAAAAAATTCATCATCATCTACCCCTTTAAATCACTCATCAGTTCTCCTCCTCTAAAGCCAAACTTTGTTTTAGTAGATACTCCTATAATATCTCATCGGTGTACTCCAGAAACTCTAACACCAAATTTATCAATTGGAGTTTTAGATACCCCTCATGCAGTAACTCAATCATCAAACTCCCATCAACTCCAACTCCAACTCAGATACACTGAGACTGAACTGGTTCGAGCGTCAACGTCTTGAAGATGTTAAAACAGATACCATTTGGTATCTTTCTTCGTTATTGTATTACTGGTTGATGAAGTAAGTTGGAATGTTTGTATATTTTTTATTTCCCCACACAAAAAAGTCATGAACCATATTGATACAAACATTCAATCCCGATATTTGTTGTTGTTGGCAGGAAATCAAGAGAAGGAGATGCAAGTTCATTGATGTAGTAGACGAACTGTATAAAAATCTCCAGTTTGGTCAATATTTGTACTCTGAATGAAGTAACATGGTGCAATACTTGTTACTCTATGTGAATGGTGTGGGTGAACATTCGGCCTGAAATCCGCCGATCCAATCCGGCTCACCCGACTTTTTGTCATCCAACGGATTTTGGTTGGGTGCAGGTGAATTCTTTGTTAGAGCATGGCTCGGTCAACCTCACCAAGTTTTGGTATGTCAAGCTTAGTTGTCAAATTTAGTGATGAAAACTCGACCGCTTGTAACACAAATTAGGTAAAGACTTCATTAAGTTAGCTTTAGGTTGTGGAAGATATTGGTAGGATTCAGAATCACTATTTGAAGAGTTGAAGAAGACTATAGATCAAACGAAGACATCCGGCTTCACATTTAAGAGGTTAATGAATCTAAATAACGCAATTCCATTATCTTTTACACTTGTGCTACAAAAAACAAAAACATAACTTAATGCTTGAGCTTTACGTTATGACTTGATCACTTGTGATCAGTGTGTCTTAAGATATAACTCCACTTTATCCCTTGTGATATTGTTGCTGTAGTTATGACATTCCTTATTGCTTAGAGCTTTCTTTTCTTCTCCGTCTCTAAGCAATATAAGGTTTTTCCTAAAACCTGCGATTTGGATATAATAGTTGTGATGTTGTCTCGGTAGTAGTACGAGATTTAATCCATCACAGTATTGTTCTCGACTTACCTTGTCCGACTCTGTCAGATTGATTGGCACTTGTATGTGCTAAATGTAGTTGAGATCGTGACTCACACTTATGATGTGTAGACTCGATATACTGTTGTTCTAAGTTCGAATACTATGTCATTGTTTGGCTTTGATTACTGAAGTTCTGAATCATTTATTTGATTCTCTACATATGAACATCTAGAATGCCATATCACACTTTTAAATTTTGAAACCATATTCTTGATATATCATCTTATGGACTTTCAGAGTTCGAAACCTCAATGTAGGTTTTGGTAAAACTGACTTTGATTTTGAAACCATAATCTGGTTTTTGCATCCATAAGCTATTCGGTCCGAAACTTAAATCTAAGTTGTGACCAATGAGAGAACTTGAGTTCGAAACAATGCTTTTTGGCTAACAGTGACTTGAGAATCGAGACCAATGTGTCTTGACCATGTGAGTTCTAAAAGATCGAAAAGACCCTGGGGTTTCCTAAAGTTTTATGTGAATCGGGAAATATAACCTGTGCGTCAAGGACAAAAATGTGTGATGTTGAAACGTCTCTTGACCTTTACGTCATTTGCAAGGTGTTTGCCGGCTCTGATACCAACTGAAAAAGCGGGGATACCGAGATATACCACCAACTTTTAGTTTTCGTGAACCTAGTTGATTATGATTGTTTGAACGATCTCAGAAATCAATATTCCAACAACAACCTGAGTATACACTCTCAAGTTCGACACCAAACATTTATGACGAGATTAATATGTGTTTCTTGTTTCGAAACCTTAACCAAGGTTTTGTTAAAACAAAATCTAAAGTTCGAAATCATACTTCGGTTTTGCTATATGGAATCTTGATTTGGGAACGTAAATTCGGTTTCAGTCATATATGAACTTTAGGATCCGAAACCTTAATTCTGTTTCTGCCAAACAGAATGCAGATTTTGAAACCTAAAATTGGTTATCTTAGAATGCCTATTTTCGAAGTTCAAACTACCATTTTGATTTGTGCTTCAACTAATTACTGAGTTTGATAGTCTCAGTATGAAGTATGAATTTGTTCAACTTCAATGTACAACTAAGTTGGTTTGAGTCATAGTCAGAAATATGGTCGTCGCTCTAGTTAGTAGACACATGATTTCTGATCAATATTGTACGTGATCAGATCTTCGTATGGATATACTACTTGATCAAATATTCAATTGGTTTCTCTTTTGATGTTTTGATTTGAGTTCTTGGATATCATTAACGCGATCGTCTATATTGGAATCGAGAATTCAGGAGATTCAACATTTTGTTATTACTCGAAGTATCATACACCGTACTTTCATTGGTATATCTTTTTGAATGATTCGAAATGTCCATTGAACCTATGTGTTCACTTAATCTTAACACACAAGGCTTGTCTACGTCTGAAATGATACGTTTATGTGAAACGTTGAGCCACGTTGGACCAGATCCCACTTCCACCTAGGATCGTTCTGGCCCATCCAGCAAAGCTTAGGAAGTGATGTCGACATTATCAAAGTTAATGACGACATTTGGAACTTAATAATACCTTAAGGATATTTTCGAAACAATAGGACACGTTTTCGAAATGAGCTCTTTCCTAGGGAGCATATTTGGTAAGCACTATATTTCGAATTAATGAAATATCCAAATATACCTTTTGAGTATTATTTGCTTTGAATGCTTTTGGCCAAACATTTATTGAAATATATTTTTTATTTATTGAAATATATTTTTCATTAATGTAAAATGCTAAAGTAATAGATATCATTAATATGAGTCTATGTGAGGTATTTCGGAACTCAACCCCAATTTGTGGCTACCACTTTTGTACTACCATTTGCTACCAGTCTTAGGTGGCGACCACATGGCTAATTTTCAAAAATCTCCACTTCCCATTTGTAGAACCTAATTTTAACCGTCAAATGCTCGACTCAGTTTGCGCCTGTAAGTGATTCTTGGTCTGCCCTTTACTCTTCTTAGGACTGGATCAAACTAGTATTCGTTGATCACATTACCTTATGTCGTGACCAGTTATTTTGCACCTGCTGTAGAATCTTACTTTCTTCTCAGTCTCATGTTCCAAGTGACTCTTATAGCTCTTAACAAATGGTCCATCTACTAAACTCTCTGCAACCTTTTACTTGTTCTTGGAGCCAGAACACTCTCCCATGTCAATCACGTTAAAGGCCATAATGGGACTTTTAATCTATCTAATTTCCATGATATAATCATCATCATCATCATCATAAGTTGTGGCAAGATCAACCAAAGCTCCAAATGATGTACTACTTTTAGGATTTTAAAGATTAGTGATTTCGATTGATGATCTTCCTTCTCTTTTCTTCTGGTGGTAATTTAGAAATGAGCAATTGTGGGTTTTAGGTATCGAGAAGATAATAAGTTTTGGCTCGTTCTAAGTATTTTAATTCTAATTTTCGGTGGTAGCAGACGGGTGATGTGGCAATGAGGATTAATAGGGATTAAGTGCCACCTAATACTGGTAGTAGTGGTATCACAAAAGTGGTAGCCACAGTTA
>JAJJMA010141814.1:0-24304 GCA_023529015.1 Papaver nudicaule
TGTTCAGACCTTTAGTTTTTAGTACCATATTTGCACTTGGAACCAAGTTCATGTACATTAAAACTAACGTATAACCACCACCTAGAATCACAATGAGATACCCCATAACCACATGACTCAAATACTTCAACGAATTATACTTCAAATCTTCATCACTAGTACTACGGTCATGATAAGGGGTACCAATGCCAACTCCATTTTCATAACTTAGCTCAATAACTTGGTGACAATGATCGTCCTTATCGACAACAACACTAGCATTTTCCATTACTTTTTTTCTTTTGAGGATCAATTTAGACTTTTCAAATTGAAGTTCAATGAGACAGGTAAACACTTCACCACCAAATAACATTATGATGGTTAAAATCACAAGTTGGACGTTAGAAAATACCTCCATTTCGACGGTAGACATGCTCGAAACTGTGGTAGCAGATACTGATGTAAAGAACATATCAAGATTATCTGGTGCCATAATCGGACCAGGATTACTACTATTGGACGATCTTGGTTTTACAGCTCTCAAAACCAGAAACCCCATGGTTGAAACACACATAAAATAACACAACTGAAACCAAAATGGTTTCAACTTGAAGAATAAGTAACGGTAAGCACAAGCCATTCCACAGCATAAAGATTTCCCGAGACAATTGATCTTGATGCATGAACAACTACAAAGATCACCTAGTTTGGAACTTATACAATGCAAGATGATCTTCATCATATGTTATGTTTTTTTGTTGTTTTGAGTGTGAACAAGTTTGTTGCTCAAGTGATGGGCTTATAAAGGAGTTAAAACCTCTCTAGGTGGCATATCACGATTCATGCACGTTCCACGAGAATAAGTTAGCTTGGAGGCAAGGGAGAAAGTCGTTTTGTTTTGATATTTTTAATCAATAATGTAAATTTCGTTCCTTTTATCTTGGTAAGACAATTTGTCGAGATATATGTGTCTATGGAAACACTTGCATGGATGGTTACCAGAGCAACTATTGGGGTGAATGAGAAGGTATGAGTGTAATAAGACGTCAGATCCCTTGACCAACTGGGTGCCGTTGGCACATGGAAAGTTTTTTTTTTTGAGGAGAAAGTTTGAAATTTTATTAAAAAGAAAATGAACTGAGGAGAACAACCTCTGAACACCACAATATAGAGCCGATTACAATTGTATATGTCTGCTGTCTATTACAACCTTCCAATGGGTAATGAGGTCCCTAAAAGGAGTTCCCCAAAACCACTTCTCGACTGAGCCCCATTGAAATATGGTGGCTTTAATCTCATTTATAATGGTACCTTCAGTTCTGGGGGGTTTGGGCACATGGAAAGTTGATGACATCGGCGATTTGAGTTCGAAAATCGTCTGCATCGAGGTGAAAGATATTTTTTATAATTATTTTACTTAGCTACCTGGGTTTGTAGGTAGTGACTTATGTCTAGTTAAGAATTAGCTCGACCTAGAAAAGGTGACGGTGAAGAGTACGTGCTAGATCAAATTTTACAAATTTTGGAGCATTAGCGTTAGACTATACTAGTTAATTTTTGCGTTGAACTACTAAGGTTAATTAAGATCTTTAAGTGTTTTCTTGAATTGAGTAAGAGTGCAATCATTTGTAATATAAAAATACCCATCCAATACTTTTATGAATTATTTGGCAATAATTGTTCTATCTTTAGAGGGAATTATTTCATTTCCCAACTTTCTTACTCAAACACGGAGTATACACGGTTTTAACAAATAAGTTAGTGAGGCAGAACCAGTGGGAAGTCGTGGAATTTTATCATGTTGATTATTATATAAACGATAATATTCTTACACTGCCCCTTGCAACGCCACACAAACAAATTAAGAGACAAACGTTATCTATCTCCAAATCTCCCTCGAAATTCCATAACCTATCCTAAACTAAAATAATGCATTATTTGTTTCTGGCTTAAGACTTTATCCTAAAACAAAATAATTCAAAAGGAATAATAATCAACTAGGTTCGGTGTACTTTTGATGCAATCAAAATAGTTGAACAAATACAATTAGGCAAGTTTTAGTTTTATTTTTAGGTTCGGTTTCGAAAGAATAACGAATGAATTATTTGCTAGGAGGATTGGTCCCTTGCATAGAGGGTCGTACTCAGAATTTAACTACAAGGTCCCCCAATCAATGGACCAACAACATCCAATGCGAAATTCTCTAAGGCCCCTTTCTATGGGTAATGCGCCCCACTATAGAAGAGGCAAACACCAAAACCGAACAGATAAACCGTCAGATTTGTCTGTTTGTTGGTCCGCATGGACATACTAGCGGTTGCCAGTGAGAAACTTGGTCGAGAGACTTACTCTCGATAGACTTAATAAAATGCGACCACGAGTTTATGACCATCGATCGACGGTGATTCTTATAATTACTTAAATGCCTTCAACTCACACCAATTTCTACCTCTATAAATACTTGCTTTCAAATCCATTTGAACTTACACCAATTCCTCTTCTCCATATAATTTTAGAAAAATGCCCCGGACTCCAAATGATATTCGTCGTCGTCGTGTTAGTATTCGTCGCCAGCGATTTATCCCAGTTGAAGATGTCCAAATATGTAGAAATTATTTTTTTGCACCCAGGATGCAATTACTCGTGTGAACTTGAGACACCAAACTTTATGGATGTCAATTCATGAAAAGTTTGTACAAGAGACCGGGAACCCTAGACTACGTTCTGTTGGCTCGTTGGTCGATCGTTTTGCTAAAATTAGCATGAAAGTAATCAATTTTGCTTTTGAGCTGTGGGAATCCATCGAGAAAGAGACATTGCTGAGACAGATGAGGATGCGTTGAGAAGATCGTTAGAGACATGGGAACTCCAGAACGGCGGCAACCCGTTCCACTTCATTGGTTGTTTCCACATCCTTAAGATGTTGCCATAATTTAACCCATTCGGATTTTAGTTACTTGTATTAGTGCAATTTCAATTCTAATGAAGTCAATGCAGTATTTAAAGTTTAAATTGAATGAAAAAAAAACTTAATGGAACGTAACAACAACGTTAATGAAAAGTAGGAAACATCAAAGTTTAAAACAACATTCTCAAAAGTTTTTGACGTCTACAAATTAAACAAAAAAACTAAAAAAACAAATAAACTGAAACAACATTCTCAAATCAACATCTACTCTCCTAGTCGTCTTGTTCGTAATGTTGATGCTCCCCTAAGTTGGCCATATTGTTCAACTTAAAATTGTTGACCATATCCACATCGACTTACGTAGCATCCTTTGGAGGTTGCGTAGCATGATCATCATCGTCACCAAACTGCTCGTTGAGAAAATGGCCGCCAGAGACTACTACCACCTATGGACGAGCCCGTCTGCAATATCCTGGCTGAACAACATTGGCAGCAAATAATGATTGATTCATAAAATCGTTGACGTCAATACCAGGGTGTTAAACATTACTTGTTGAGGATTCACCTGAATGAGAACATAGACATTCGATGTTGCTGATGTTGCACCTGTTGGAGTGCCAAGACGATGTTCGTAACTGGCATCTATGGCTTGAGAGTCTTGGAATCCTCCTCCAACCTGAGGCTGAGTCTCCTCCAACACCGTGTCATCCAACACATTAGGGGTGCTTCCTCGGCTTCCTGTAAACAACTAAGACTTAGTCCACAACCTCGACTTCATCTACTACCAACAAGACTTCGTGGACTAACACTAGGACTTTGTCGAGTTGCAGGACTTCGTCCACTACCACCAGTTCCACTTCGTCGACTTTGTCGACCACCACCAGAGCTACCACCCAAGCCAGTCCCACCACCTATGTTACCACCATCAACACTTCCATCACCACCTCCACTACCTCTTATATCACCCTGACTCGATTCCTCATTCAAATTCTCATTCAAATCACCATCATTCATATTAAACCATTCCTGATGTTCACCATAACGTCGATGCTGATCTCCAAGATACATATTTTTTAACTGCGTACACATATGTTGTAACTCATTGCACCTAGCTTGATATTGATCTGGTGTAGCATTCATCCCAAAGTACGGAGTTTCCATGCCTTCTGCTGGAATAGCCACGCTGTACACCCCTCCTTGATCATCCACAAATGGCGCCCACCAATTCAATGGTGGCATAAGCCCGGGCTCAGCTGCATGTGTTGAATACATGTATGGATTTGACGGTGGAGGTTGTGAAGGTAAAAAATTACCTTCAGCGGGTAACCTCCCCAATGCTGGAAAATCCAGCATTATACCCAAATGTGTCGGCTGCATTGCTATACATTCTTTGTAGATTCTTCTGTACCAGCTTTGGTATTTTGCCTCGTCGACTGGTTCTTTGGATAGCGTTGTGTAGTCATGCCAATGATGGTTGGGATAATACAACAGTCTCATATAATCAGCTCCTGAAATCTCTGTCTGATCAAAAGGGTTGATAGGGATGCGTTTAAATTCACGTCCAAGTGGTTGAACAGTGAGTCTTTCCACGAAGTACCAAACACCTTTTTCTGACTGTGGACTATATAACACGTGCCGAGTCAAGCTTCTTTCATGCAACAAAAGCCTATGCTCCTCCCACCTGTCGCCATACACATAATACGGTTCACGGATAATGTTGTAGGTTGTTCGTGTACATTGTTGCCCCCTTTGCACGATCATTGCACGTTGACCATCATCAACTTGCCATGTTGCCCAGTGTTGTGCATATACTTTTTAACGAGGGGAAAATCAACTTCACTCTTTCCCAGTTCATTAAGCTCTGGTTCCCCAACGCCAAAGGTTGCATACCACCACAACTGATGTTCAAACATTGCGCTTTTAGTATATACATTGCAAAATTTAGAAGAAAATAAAAAATTAGAATAATTCAGAAGGACGTTATTTTCCTCAATTATCCCCCCAAAACCATTGAAGCTCTTTTTGATGACTCCCGAGCACTCACGCAAACTAATGTATATTTCAGCCAAGCAAGATGTGGCCCAATCGTATGATGGTGCCACACTCAAATCCTCAAGCGCTTCTAACCGACCAACCATAACCATCGTGGTTGCGTTTGAAAAACAAAACTTGGCCAAGAACCCATAAAATGAACACTCTTTCAATCTCATCCAACTGACTTGGGTCTGGTTTAATAGTCTCATCGGCAACGGCCTTACAAACGAACTCTAAGAAATCCTTTATGTTTTTCAAATATAGCCCGCGAGCGCGTAAACCCTTTCCCTTACTATCCATGTCCAACGCCAACCTGGGTAGCAAGGTTCTCCAATTACGCTCACACTCCCATCTTACTTGGTCAAAGGAACGCTTGATCCCTTAAATTTCATTCTCGTCGCCATGTAAAAATCGAGGGGGTGTAATTCCTATGTAAATTAAAACTCCTGATTAATCAATAATTCTTATTTCATTTCTAAGTTTTCCTATTTCTAAGGCTGCGTATTTTAATAAAAAACCTGTAAACTATATAAAAAAGCAAACGAAATAAACATAACTTACCCGCTTCAAAATCCTTGAAATAAAATGTATTCGTGGATGGCCAAAAACGTTCTAGTATCACCTACGCTATTTGTTGTCGGTTGTTTTTTGTTTCGATCTTGTAGAAAGATTTCCATGGATATCGGTTGACCCTTTCATTTATTGGTTCTGGAAGTAAGGAGTACAATGTCTTCAAATCAGTAAATCCCCTCCTTAGGGACGTATAATTGAAACGCGTTTGTTTGCTTGATATGTGCTCCTCCGATCTACCCGGTGCATCTTTGCCTACTGTTTGTCTGGGCTTAGCATTCAACTCTGTTTGAATATTTATATTCCAGTTGTGGTCGTTAGGAGGTTGTGTACTACTGCTTGCCACAGTGTCATTTCTTCTTCTTTTAGTCTAAGACATAATATATTTTTTTCTTTTCTGAAGTCGAAGAAGAACAGAAGAACGAAGAAGAAGAGAAGAACGAAGAAGAGGTTGAGGAAGAATAAGTTGAATGTCCACTATTTATACTAGATAGTGTGACCGACGCAATAGACACTATCTAACGGTCGAGAGACTTACTCTCGACATCGAGAGACACTATCTCTACGTCGAGAGACACTCTCTCGACCGAGAATCTTTCTCTCGACCGTTGGAAACTCCTGCTGAGCCATAGTGGGAAACACGATTTACCTGGCCAGGTAAATCACTTGATTTGTCGGCCTAAATCTAATGTCAAATCCAGCAAACAAAGTACGTACTTTGTTTGCTGGATTTGAAAGGGTGCCTAACTCTGCTATTTCAAGGTGTCAAAGTGTTTAGCAAAGAAGACCTGGCAATTTCAAGATTCTGAGGTCATAAACGATTTAGTTAAGCCTTGTGCTTTTGTGAATTCAGGATTTAAATCTTTTCTGTATGACTTTGAATGTAATCAATACATTGAATATTTATTATCAATGTCATTTGGATTTATGATTTTGAGTTCATTACATTTTTATTTGACTGTCATTAGAATTTATGATTTGAATTTGAGATTTATTTCAATTCAATTTGAGTGAGACAGATGGATTCAGCTTCTGACTGAAGGGATTCAGCTGAAGCTGATTCCTTTTTTTTAATATTCAGAATCAAGGATACGACTGACCTTATTGGTATAAAATTTACCGCGGTTAACACTACGCCAAATCGCCCCATGTGCAACGGATATAACCGTTGCACAGATTTTGTGCCACGCTTATTTCCATTTCAAAAGTGGCGTTGCACATGTGCGCAACGGATTGTGCAACGGATATATCCATTGCACAATTAATTTGTGCCACGGATATATCCGTTGCACAAATTGTTTTCATCAGTTGCACAGAGCTAATTTGTGCCACGGATATTTTATTTTGAGCAACAAATATATCCGTTGCAAATTTTTTAATAGGAATTAAAAAAAAAAATTATTGAAAAATGAGTATTGATATTTCAAAATTATAGAATTACAAATATATAATGTATTATGTTTACAGAATCCTGCAACTAAGCTATTGTTATAAGCTGCTGTTATATGAACTTAAAACTAACTATACATTAAACAGTATTGATATATGAACATGAACTTAAATCAGTATTGTTTCCTTAGCTGCGATTTTGTCGAAACCATGAACTTCTACATTTTGAGTAGCTTCTAACCGAAGCTCCTTCTCAAGCGATCGAGGAGCTGCAAATATTAAATACAAGACAGCGTTAAACAGATGGCAAGCACTACTTATGATTTTCAAGATAATGCCAATAAAAAGGGAAACCAACAAAGACAAGGCCAATCCCAATCCAAACCAAACCAAACTCAGTATTTTCTCTCCAGCAGAAAACATCAACAGGATTATGCACATAGCAACGATACATGATTTTTGTTTTGGAAGGAATAGAATTTTAAACAGAAATCACAAGTTAAGTGCATACCCCAAAGTAAATGGTAACCAGTGTAAATGTCCACCTGCACAAAACCAATCACAAAAAAAATGTTAAGAATGTCAGAATCTCAAACTTGAGTGCATACCAAACTATCTCTAGACTCTCTACAGATGCAGT
The DNA here is from genome assembly GCA_023529015.1 of Papaver nudicaule. Taxonomy (NCBI): domain Eukaryota; kingdom Viridiplantae; phylum Streptophyta; class Magnoliopsida; order Ranunculales; family Papaveraceae; genus Papaver; species Papaver nudicaule. The sequence continues at coordinate 7,521 of JAJJMA010141814.1, forward strand.
GGAAGGAATCAAGTGAGACTCCAGTTCACTGACACACTATGTCAACTGTTTGAACTTGAATCTCTGCCTTAGTCTGAAAAGTCAAGGCGCAAGTAGTTATATGATGACACGTTTAGAGAAATATATTGAAAGAAATGCAATGACATACCAAATTAGCAAGTAGTTAATTTCAGAATCTCAAACTATTAGCCAGATCCTTGTGTTTGTTGGCATCCAGATTAGCAATGACAACACCCTTCCAATTCATATGTTGTTGCAACCTTTTCATAGATCTACAAACAAAGAAAAAGAGAGGTTAGAATAAAATAGTATAAACCTTCTCATAGTGAAGCTGATGGAATGAGTTCTTGATAACATGCTCAGCAGTGAATTGGCCCTCAGCACGGCTCACCTTTTAGCTTAAGATGGAGTAGTAACTCAACCTAGCTGAGACAGAACATAACACAACACAACAAAGTTGGTAACAGAGGGTTATGGGTGCACCAGGGGCTGTCTTAAGCCATTTGTTTAAGTGACTGTCGATGCGGAAAAATTTATTAAGCACCCCAAACTTGAGACATGCTGTTGGTTTCTTTTTAACAAACCAGTTTTATGCTGTTGGTTTCTTTTTATTACATACACCCAACCTACTATGTGGTGATTCTACAGTTTACGACTTTACGTAGCTTTGCCAAACTTCACCTTAACAAGTTTTTAAGACCCCATTCAACAGTGTTCAACATCGTGTTAACATTTTAGCAAAGCTTTCAAAGTTCCGAACAACTCCAACTAGTTTTTCCCCTTAAGATGCAGATTTCTATTGCCATGAAAATCCACAAAGTACAAAAGATTACAGAATAACACAAGTAAAAACTACCTGTGCATAATCAGAAGTTTCTTCAGACTGGTGAAAACTGGGAGAAGCACCGGCATTTGTCCCGCTACCAAACCCAGTAAATTCACTTTGCTTTGCAGTTGCCAAGAGTTCCTCTGTCAGCGCAATTACCTGCATCACCAAAATGTCTTGCGAACATCAATCAAGAATGTACTATTTGAAAAATCCAGGACTTTCAGAACACAAAACCCCAATAAATAAATTTCAAACTTATAATCTCAGCACGAATATCCGATTCTCGTGGAAGCAGGCAGGCAGACCATCACGACACATAGCACCTGCACAGGAACCAAGATACGAGTGATGGGCATCCGTGTTGTTCTGCACATTAACTCTTCTTTCTTATTTAATAACTGTCTCTACTCTCCCATTTCGGACAACATGACTAATCCTTAATATAAGCACTATCCTCACCTTTTTCAGATATATACAAAAACAAATACCACCATGGATATTCCTCGGCCATTACGCAGCCAAATCATGCTGCCCTGCTCGAAGACATAATAATTTCTTGAAATAGAGAAGAACTAAGAAAACAAGATCAAAGGAATACATCATGACAGTGTAGATCACCACTCACTTCCCCTAAAAGATTTCCTAGAATGCCTGTGGCTATAAAGATCTGAGTTTCTAAAATGAACATCTCATATACCAGACAGCAGCAACAAGACCAACCCAAATAGCCCTGCCATGACAGCAGCAACAAGACAAACCCAAATCTGAGAATCAAATTCAGTATTAAAAATGCACAGATCGACGACACTTGACAGAAACACATTGGGTCTTAGCATTTAGATAAGTAAGTGCCAAGCACTAAGAATAATTGAATGAGACAGATGATAAAGACATTTTGAGTAACACCAAATCGACTCTATTAAAATTGTGACCCATTCTCTTCCCACCATCCTACCATCTTGCCCTAGATAAAACCAACACCACAAAATCAAGAAAACTCATTAAATTTTGAGTAATCTTCAAAATCAAGCAAAGGGTATAAACAAAATGAATCGAAACAAACCGAAATCAAACCCAGTCAAACTGAATTTGGTATTTAGACAGACAACTAATCATAATGACTTCAATATCTAATTAAACACTCTCCTCATAACTGCAATTTTCAAACCTAATTAGGTGAAACTGATAGAAAATAGTTTAAAATACCTTGAGTTTTGCCTAGAACCCTTTCCACTACTTCAGAGCACCTGTAAGACTCAATAGAAATTCATTAGAATGAAATCTGAAAACCCTAAAAATCACAACCCTAAAACAAAATTGGGTTTTTTTGTTACCTGTGTAAACTCAGTGAAATCCTTCGATTATTGACCTCAAAATCTGCAAATACAACACTCCCATAAGTAATCGAACACAAATAAAAGAACAACCCTGAACAAAATCAGAATTAGTTTGCCTCAGGAATCAATTTCAGATCCAAATCAGCTCCAAATCAAGTATTTAGGGTTTTGTTTTAGGATTTATAGTTAAGGGGTTTGGATTTAGGGTTCCTTTGGTGATGATTCAACCGCTAATATCGACTGGAAAGATGGTTCCTACGGATTTCTCTGTTTTTTCTAGGGTTAGGTTTTGTTTTTGGTCGCTGTTTTTTAGAGCTCGAAATCAGAAACCTTAATCGAGAGAACAATGGAATCAAACAGGAGATGAGAAGAAAACTCGCAGAGAAGTTTAATCTCTGAATTTCAGAGAAGGAGAAGAGGAAGAAATTTCGCAGAGAAGGAGAAGAAGAAGAAACAAAACCTAAGCGTAAAATGAGAAAAAAGAAGAAAAAAAGGATAAATGGAAAAAAACAAATTTCATAGACGTTTATACCCTCGCTCAAATAACTAAACCCCCCGCGTTTGTCCCTGTTTTATTATTTCTTTTGTTTACACTTACATGTGCCACGGATATACCATTTTTTGCAACGGATTTTGTTGTGCAACGGCTATATCCGTTGCACATGAGAAAATGGAAACGTTGCACAATGCAGGATCTGGCGTAGTGTAATGCGCGTCGTTTCTTTGCGACCCTTGGGACACAGTCGTAGAAAAATACCACGGCTGAGATGCCACCCTTTATGCTACTGATCGTGTGCGTCGTAATTGCGTGTTTTACTACATACCGTGTAGGGTCGTAAAACGGCCTATTTCCACTAGTGTACGAACCATCAGCAACAATGATTTAAAGATAATCGATCAACAAGTATTCAAAGATTACTCATCAGACGGCTACTGCCTACTAGGTTACTAGCTTAGTAATCTGTGCCGCGCGGGATAACACTTCTCTTAAAATTACGGATAACATCCAGCCCCGATAGTTGGGCTATTTGCAGAACGGTCAACGGTGTTGACAACTTTTTGACTGTTTTATTGTTTATAAAACTGTTAAAATAATGACCACAGTCAACTTCCGAGTACCTCAGCTTTTCGTATTTTGTGAGTAAAATTTCAATAATGAGGTCTTTTGAAGGAAAAGACTGCATATATTAACACAGAAGCATTACATTGTTGCTTACAACAGTTGGTATAATGTTTCCAAAAACAAAGCAAACTACATCATTACCCACCGTAAAAAAGGATCTAATGCTCCTAGTCACCACTAGTGTCAAAGTGAAAGTCATGCAAGAGTAACCAGATCGAATCAACGAAGAAGGGAGCCGAATGACCACAAAACCACACCACTGTAATGTTGCCATGCACACAAGGTTGACGGCAATCGGCCATTTACAAAAATGACCAGACATAATGTTTCCTTTAAGGCAGTAAGGAATAACCCCATATTGATGAAACCAAACTTTCTCCTTATCCAGCCAGAACTTCATTAGATTGTCACTAGTCCATGATAGACTTTGGGAAACCATAATGTCAAATAGGATACATCAACTGATGCAGATAAAACAAGCAAACCTAAGTGCAAGTAGAGAACTCTTACTAATATATATAGCACTAAGAACCCATATAGTAAAGCCAAGAAAAGTCGCATTCCAAACAGCATGACCAACAACCGTCATCTTCAAATCCAGCTGCCAAAAAAGAAGATGGTTAGGTATAGGACCCATTAGGCAAGCGAGTGCCTAACTGTAGGCACTCGTAATTCATTCGCCAGAACATCAGCCACATCAACTTCATCCACAGAAACCTGCCAACCTGGTGAAAACACTGGTTCCTGAGCTGTAGAGATAAATGAATTAGCAGGATTGTCATCATAGTATAAAATGGGGAAGTTGTATGTAACATGGGTATTGATAGTTGTTGGTGGTTCAATTTTCCATTCAAATTTTGGTAGTCCAGGAAGTGGATCAAGGTTGTCATAAAAATCAAACCAGTGCTGCTGGCTCTCCATGTCTTGGGGATGACCTTTCCTTGTGCGAAAGATAGGAGCTTCCATAGAAGGGCAAAGATCTCTCAACGGAGTTTTGTGAGTATCAGAAATAAGCTCAGACATGGTACAAACTTTTTGAACCTTCGGAGTTGGGGGTTGGGCACCGAAATTTGGATTAGAATCTGGAAGATCTTCCACTTTATGATGACGCTTCCTCGAATAAGGAATAAAAGGCTGTGAACCATGGCGATGGTAGACGTTGACACGAGGGCATCCATTTTCCATTGAGATGTCCAGTCTGACAAAACCTTGATGATGTTGGATGTAGTCCGCTACCTCTGAAGCAAAGAGCAAACTCAAATAATTGGAGAGGGGAAATTCTCCTCTATGTATAATGTCCAGTTGATCTTGAGTAGTAGTGCTTGAGAACATTTGGATTTCCCTTTGTTGATACAAACTGGAAATCCATGAAGCAGACCATCCAAAGATTTTGGTTCAGAAGCAGCCGGTGCAGTTGGGATCTGGTTACGGTTCGGGTCGGTAACCCGATCCGGGGAAGACCGAATTGTTACCGGAACCTGTCTTGGTCTTGTTGTATCTTGCACATGTGTAGTTTGCACCGAATCTGAGTCTTTACTCTCCTCAAATATGTGTACACGTGCCAGGTTGTGGACAACCTTATCCGTAACATCAGAAGAATCAAGTTTGACTGCTCGAGAAGATCTTTGTTTTGTCGGAACGCCGTCAGAAAAAGAACCAAAAATTAGGTCACCCTGTAGCTGCCGAGAGTGCCCCTTATCCTTTGAATCGACCGAGTCAGAACGACTCCCAGAAATAACAGTAGAATGGAACATAACAGGGGTAATGTTAGGAAATTGAGGATGGAAAACAGGGGGAGGTCTAACTCTATGAAGATCCTGAACTCTAACTACCCTGTATGCATTTGATTGGGGTGGTTGTTGGAATCCATGCATATGTTGAATTAGTTTACCCTTCATGAACTTATCTATCCTATCCGAAGGAAAGGTGGGATTGTCATCTTGGAACAGAGCAAGATGACAATTGGAATGTCAAAAGTTGGAATGTCAATTCTATCTTGTCACATAGGGATATTTGATTTTAGCTCAAACACGGAGTGTACACAACTTCAAGATATATGTATATAAGCGGGATAATTCAAAACAAAAATTCATATTTTTAAATGAAATTATTGTAGTTTATAATTGATTGAAATAAATAATGACTAATAGTTTTTCAATAATTAATTTTTCAAAATAAAAAAGTAATCAATAAGCCATGTTATTATTTAACTTGGAATTACCTTCTAGGACCTAGGTACTACACAAATGAATTTCAGTGGTTTTCTTTTTCAAAAATGATTTATACCCCGCGGGTGACACACACAAAAAAAGTGTGTGAGAAAACAGCGGGCCCCACCAAACCGCAAAACCCAACCCCCTGCTTTCCATGGGTGGCGGGTTGGTGGGGCCCGCTGCTCTCTCTCACATTTTTTTTTGTGTGTGTAACCCGCGGGGTGTATATCATTTCTGTTTCTTTTTCCACATTGCTCAGTACCTGTCTGACAGCCTACCTCAGCCTCGTATCTCAGTCACGACAAGACGACACTAGGATATTCGGATTCATTGGATCCCTCCAAATCACTCGTATATAAAGTTGAATACTGATGGTCCCGCCAAGGGTAACCCTGGAATTGCAGGTACTGGTATTATTGCAAGGGACTTTCGTGGTTCCCTCATTCAAGCAATGGCTTCCTCCTTGGGCTTCACGACGTCGTTGGTTGCTGAGATCTGGGGTCTTCTTCTTGCCTCACGCATGGCGTTACGTAACAATTGGACGTCGGTATGACTTGAGACTGACTCTCTCGCTCTTCTCAATATCATCTGGTCCGTCTTCAGCACCTTGGTATCTATGGGGTCTCCTCCATGAATCAATGTACCACCTACAGCAGATTCAGAATCTCCATATATATCACTCATGTCTACAAGGAAGCTAATCGTGCAGCAGATGCACTCGCAAATAAGTATCAAACGCCCTGAACCACCTTTACACTTATCTACGTTTGTATGTGATTCGATAAGCCCCTCGTTCCTGGCTGACATCCTTTGGGATGATCGTATGGCTCGTGCTCAATATCGTACTGTAACTGTACCTTCTTAATCATTATATGAGCCGACCTTTCCTTCAAAAAAAGAAATCATTTTACAAAACTAATTTTACGAACAAAGTTTTTTTTTTTTATAATGTAATAAAATTAAGATCACTCCTCGGATCCTATTTGGTTCGGCTCGGATCCTTTGTGCCCAATTCCTTCCTATGCCCTCTGTGCCCGCCAATGAGTTTGTGACACGTCTGTTACCTTGTTTAACAATATCTAACTCTACATATTCTTTCCATATTTCATTCATCTCTTAATACAGACAGAATCCAAAAACTTACTCAAAAAAATAGAGGACTTATAACCTTTCTGTGTGTGAACTGATTTTCACTTGTATGTGATGAAATTGCATTACTATTCCTCTCGAATTAATTGTTCGGTTAGATCCCACAAATTGTTCGGTTAGATCCCACAAATATGTGATCTGGTTAATGAACAAATCTACGATAGGGGCAAGAGGGAGGTATACAGCTACGTCGTCGCCTTCCCTCTCATCAATGACCATTGGAGGCGGCGCCACTTAGGTAGCTAATTGAGAGGGCTAAAGCGGGAGCGCGTTAGGATTGCTTTGACGGCAAGAGACACAATTGGCCTTCACCAAGCTGACCACAGGATTTGAGTTAGCCTTCGTATTTCTGCTAGACGCGAAATCCTCTCTTCCAGATGCTCAGACGGAGGGGATCGCGGTCGGCTTTCAGCTTCCCTCTCCTTTGCAGTCGAGTCCCGTCCGGGCCTTGACTTGCACCTTAGCCCTCGTCTTTGAGAGGTTCTCTTGTCTATGCTCAACAAGACCCAAACTAACATTGTTGTTGCCCAGTTTCTGACTTAAGCTTTATAGTCATCTCATCAAAAAAAAAAAAAAAATACACCTAAATCACGAATGGATATACTGATCAAAATAAACATCAATCCATGGATACATATCAATAACAAAATTTAGTCTTGTAATACACTGGATATAACTTACATAATTTAAAAATTGTTAATCAATATAAAAAGGATCACAACTTCCATCAACGTTTAATCAATATAAACAGAACATATATTAATCATCAGCCATCGGTATTGCTACTTTCATGGGTTATCACAGATTTACAGTAGATTTAAGAGATCGAAAGAAAGGAAGAACAAGAACGAAGTCTTTCAATTTCTCAATTTTGCTTTCCGTAATTAACACAGGTAAAATAGGGAAGGAATATATGGAGTTAGTTATGGTTAAAGAAGGCAACAGACGTGTCACAAATTTATTGGCTGGCATAGAGGGCACATGAAGATTTGGGCACAGAGGATCCGCGCCGTATTTGGTTGGGAGCGAAAACCGATGAGCTCGGCTGAGAAACTCTCGGCTGCTAAAATTATTAAAGAATTAAAGTCACTTTGAAGATATATATTGTTACTAGCTAACAAGACTTATATATGTATTATAAGGAGAAGCAAGGATGGAGCCAAGATTTTTTGTTAGGGGACAGAAATATGTCTGGCGAAAGGTAATACTACTGTAAGAAAATGGAGATCGAAGGAGACCAAAGATTTTTAGGTGTTTATCACGTAGAATGTATAAAGTCCAAGCCTCCTATTAACGGTTTTCGAAGTAAATCGTCAAAATCATTCGAAAACTCACACAAGTCTATCTAATAACCAATTTTAAAACTAATTAAAAGGGGATAATCCTACAAAAATTAAATTATTTAAGGATAAAATTCCAATATTTTAGAAGAGATAACCATCCCCTTTGACCTCAAGTAGCTTCGTCCTCGAGGAGAAGTTGTGTCTGTGTGTGTGAACCAATCTGACCATTGAATTAGTCATCCTGCGGTTTGGATTGAAAGGGTTGTAATACCCCGATTTGGCTGGTAGGGTTTGTCGAATAGAATATAAGTAATGGATTGTCCTTTCCTAATAACGAGGTTTTTTTAAGTATAACTCTACCGTTAAGTGTGCTGAGCTAGGAGCAATATAGGGATGCGTGACCTCCCGGGAAGTTGTTGGATAAACGCATTGATGCAGTTGAAAATCCCAAGTTGCTGGATGATCACAGTGGCTAAGTGGGAATTGTATCAGAAGAGCATCAGGTCGTTACAAATGGTATCAAAGCGGATGACGGTTCACCTACTGAGGGTGGTAGAGTACACTGGACGGGTTAAACGAGGTAACTTGTCTCATGAGTGGCAGGGAAAGTCAGAGATCTGGGCTTGGAAATATATTCTTGTGCCGTGGACGACTCCAATTTAGTGGTGGTTGTTTATAATTGTTCGATCCGACAAGTAGGGTTTGCTGAACGGAATATAAGTAATGGTTTGCCCTTTCCTAACACCAAGGCCATTTCAAGCACAATTGACTTTAGAAACACTCTGCAGTTAAGCGTGCTGGATCGGGAACAATCTAAGGAAGGGTGACCCTGTCTTTTTGAGGCGCGAGGCAAGGCCAAGTGCCAAACAATTCGCCTCATGGCTCTGGCGCGACTATCCAGCCGAACGGTATACGTACGTGTATAAGTCGCTTTAGAGATGTGAATTCGACATTGAAAATTCGACTTGCATGTATTAATTGAATTATAAGATGAAAATTGTGAATGGGGTAAAATACTGATCCGATCCGGGTCACATAGGTAGCAACCCGATTTGTCTCATTTCTCTTACTTTCTCTCCCTCTCTTAGGAGTGTAGTCTAATTTCTCTCTCTTCCAAAAAGCTTCTCTAATGATCGTTTTAGAGCCCTATTTATAGAGACTCCCTTTCACTCCTTGGTTGCCATGTATCCTCTTAGCCACTTATTAACATAATTGCCATCCCTCATCTCTTAAACACCCAAGATGTCTAAACCCAAGCCCAACTAGATAAGCTTAACTTAGTATGTGTCAAGCCCATTAGGCCCTATTGGACTTGGGGTATCCACATTAGTCCCCTGACGGTTCGGGCGGGCAAATGCGCCGGGTCGACCGTCACCCATGGAAACCCAAGTCCCCTGACCATCGCCCACGATCAATTCTGTAACCGTCCGGATCATGGCCTACGTGGCAGCGCACGTCCATGAGTTATTGGCATCGTGGTCTAGGTGGCGGACGATTACGCCCTTACACTTTACTCTTCTCAGTATAAATAGCCTTTTACCTTCACTTCCTCCAGCCAAACTTTCCTTGGTTAAAAATTCTTTTCTTTTCTTCCCTTACTACCATGAGTGATTACGACGAGCCTTTGCAAAACAACCCACTCGCCTCTGATCATGAGGACGAGGTTAACCCCGAGGTCGCGCCGGATGGGGGTGGGGGGTGGGGTGGGGGGGCACCCAAATGCTAACATTGATGTCTTCCCCCCTCCTGATCGTAAAGACGGTTTATTTTCTCACACTCTGTTCAACGGAAGCATTTCCCTCCAGAGCGCCTTTGTTCCTCTTCCTAGTACTGAATACCCTGATGACTTCTTTAATCAGCGCCTTCTGAACCGACTGCCGCCGCCTCTGCCAGCCGACCCTCTGTGGCTGTTGAACCCGGATGACATCGGGTGGTCATTTCCTCCTTTTGAACAGATTCCTCGCTTGGCTATAAACCGTGGCGATTACGAGCTCCCCAACATCGTCTATAAATCCACGGCGAAACCCCAGGAGGGCTGGTCGACGTGGGTTGATTATATTGAATATCATGAGTATCATGCCCGTAGTCTTGATGGGATTGGCGTTCTTGATGCCATCAGAGCATCCAAATGTCGCTCCTGCAACCGCAGTAACTTCGATCTGAACAAGCTAGTCACACGTTGGATTTCTTTGTTCCATACCTTCCTTTTCGCTTGGGGAGAGGCGACTATCACTCTTGAGGATGTAATTGCTCACTTTGCTACCAGCCCATGGCGCCTGCTATTGGCATCAGTCAGCCGTCGCAGGATGTATGCGTGACGAAGATTGGGATTTGGTTGTCATTCTGAAGAAATCCAAAGAACTCGCAAGGGACGTTCTCGTCGAGGGAGCCGGGGATAATCCAGAAAAGGGTAAGGAAAATGAAGGCGCTCAGGATGACGATATAAAAGGGGGCGATGAACATGAAGGCGCCCGGGGTAATATTTTCTTTGGCTCGTCCGTTCTTCTCTTTTTTTCTTTTTGGGATTGTTTTCATTATGCGCAACTAATCACAAATTTGTCTTCGCGCATTCCAGGCGAGGATGATACCGAAGTAGCCACTTCAAGCAGGCAAAAGAAAAGGCGCTCTTCCTATCCTTTATTCGTGAAGTACTGGGCGGACTTTACCACCACTTGGACTTGCTCGTGATCGATATCCAGAGGGCCACTGATGTGCACACTGTCGAGACTTTCGTTCCCGCAAGCTTCCTTCAGTTGTGGTCTTGGGAGCGATTTCCAGGGTTCAACCCGCCAGTTCCGACACTTACCATTCATGGTGTCGAGGAACGAGTCAACGAGGATGGGGAGGTCTATCAGGATCCCATGGTGTATACTTATCCTTGCGCCCGTCTTTATAAGCGGAAATCGACTAAATCTCTTGACAGCATTTCCAAATACATGGATATCGGAAGCAAGTTTTATTTTTCTCCATACACTGATGGTCGTGTTGGACCTACTCCTTACACCTTTTACTCAGATGAAGGGGAGATCCTCGATTCTCGAAGGGTGAGTCAGGCGAGCGAAGTGGACTTTATTTTGTCAGTTACGTTTGGCTACCTCCCTGGTTTTTGCGGGGGCGCGTTCTCTATTGAGGCCTATAACTTCGATCGGGTTGTCCGCCAAGCGGGTTTTGACCAGGGGGTTCCTCCACCTCCCTTGCGTCCTCTTATCCTGGATGGTGCCTCGATCGAGACTTGTTATGATAGGTTTGTCTACTCTGATGGGGGCATGCTTCGCTGTCGTCCGGTCCCCTTCACCATCCGTTATCCCCAACCTGCTCAGGATTCTCTCCGCGTTTCTGCGAATTGGCGTTTGTATTGGGAAGAGATTTTAACGTGCCTGATGAACTTTCTGGTCGCCACTCGTGTTATTTACTACGCGCCGGATGATAACGAGCTTTATGAGATGCATCGCGTCGGCCGTTTTGTGCCTGAGAAGAGTATAGGAGAACCTCTCAGGCTGGTTCCCGGGAACAAGGGTCGCGCTGGGACTTCTTATGAGACAGCTTGGGGTCCTCTTCCTTTAGATCCTGACGTAGTTGTGAAGCATAAGTCAAAGAGGAAAGTCCCCCTTCCCTCCCCAAAAGCTGCTGGCGGACAAGGACGATCGCGGACAACCAGAGTCCCCAAACCGTCTTCTTCAGCGCCTAGTACTGTGTTGGACAGAGGTGTTGCGGTAAGTAACCGCCCCTTTGGCGTATCAATTCGGTGTTTGCATTTTTTTTTTTTTTAGAGTCTGTGTTTACTTAAGTTTTTGCTTGCACGTAGCCTGACGACGCTCATGATCCAGGGCCGCGTAAGCGGTCTCTGGAGGAGTGGCTTAATATGTCCGAGCATGAGTGGCGTGAGAATGACTTGACTGATAAACGAAACTGGAAAGCGGGCATAGTCCCCGTTCCTCGGTGTATTTCCTCCCTTTCTAATAAGTCTTGTACTAAACAGGCGCGTCCGGTAACCTCCTCGAAGAGGAGACGTGCCGCGTCCGTACAGACCCCTGCTCGCTCGAGCAATCCAGAATTTTTGAGAGAACTTGAACGTCGTAACAGAAGCGCTGGCCCCAAACCGGCTGATGTGATGAAGTTAACCCGCTTGCAGCCTTTGGTTTGTTCCGTTAGGCGCGGTGAGGTTAACCCCCTGAACTCTCCGTCTGCCATTTTGGAATCTTTCAGTTCATCGATGTCAGGGAAAGAACATCAAGTGGGCCCGTCTTCTTCTGTTCCTGTACTGTCTGATCCAGGTATGCATTAAATTTTACACGTGGAGCGCATTTAATCCCCCTTTTTCAAGCGAAAAAATCCTATATAAAGGCCCTAGAATCTGTTCCATTTTTGTGAATCGAGAGAGTTTTGAGTTTGTTTGGTGTATGCGTTTTGCTCTAGGTTCCTTCGAAGGTGGTTATTCTGACGAGTAAGCAGGTGATACAGACGTTGAAGAGGAAGCGACTTCAGTACTCTCTGAGAAGGTGAGCCATGTCGGCTTGTTTTGGGTATTTTATCACTTTCACTTATGAGTTGGTGTTGCGTAACTGACTTATTTTCTGGTAGGAAGCGGATATGGGAAAACACGTGAACAAAGAGACTGATAGCGCGGGTAGCGAGAAACGTATGTGGAATTCCTTGCCTCCTAGGAACGATAAAATTACCAACCGCCCTTCAGCTTCCGCAGTGTTGGGTTCGCATGTTACCGTTGCAGCTCGCTCTCCGGTTATTAATACAACTTGCTCTTCTTCTGTTAACGCGGCTTATTCTTCTCCTGCCGGCACAGTCCGTAACTCTGCTGTTCTTCCCCTGTTCGAACGAGTCTTCGATCGTTCAGAGATTGGTTTTGCAGATGATGTTTGTGAGCTCGTCCATGGGTTCTGGGTCCCTACAACGCACGTGGGCACTTACACTAAAATTCTAAGACGTCATGGCCACCTCGTGCCTGCGAAAATGGCAGATTGTCTCGGGGCGGCGGTACAATAAAAATGGTCTGCGACCTGTTGGGCATGGCGGCCGGTCTTTTTGGCGCTGATCAGGATCCACCCTCCGAGAGTCGGGTGGCGAAATGGGAGGGGACTCTTTCGACTGCAGATTATATGCGGTTTAACGTTACCTGGCTGCAGGAGCTGCTAAAAAAAGTAAGGACCAAGCATGATCCCAGAACCTCGAAGCTATCTGCCGAAATTGCGCGACTGGTTCAAGACAAAGAGCGGTTGGTGGCTGAGGTCGAGATCAAGACTGAAGAGGAGAGGAAGATCGCCTTGAAGTTCAGTAATGTTACTGATGCCCTCGTCGAGGTAGAACATGAGGTCGCGCAGTTCAATCAAGAGCTGGAAGTGAAGCGAAAAGAGTTGGCTGAATTTGAGGCCGAGTCGTGAATTCTTTCCCCCCCCCTTTTATTGAGAGGAAGGATTTGTTTGTTTTCTGCTTGGATTATGGATATTGATTTTCGTGTTGGTCTTTAATGCTCGTATTAATGACTGATCCTGTATAAATAACTGGATTATCTGTTTTGTTTTTGGGTTATTTTGTTTGTTTGCATCCTCCCTTTCTTTTTGTTTGCAGACACTTGGGTGGATGGCGCCATCTCGCGAGGAGGTTATCGATGAAATTCATCGTTTGCGTAGGGCGAGCTTTGTTTTGCCTATAGTGGTTACTTATTTTGGGAAATTATCGGATGACTCTTGCCTTCAGTTTGCTGAAGTGAACTCCTTAGTGGAGGGGATGAGACTGTCTGGGCATGAGCCTGATGAGGTTTCTTTGGAACGTCTTCGGAGCTGTAGGGCGCGACGGGTGTTTTCTACTTTGAGTTTGTACGATGTTTCTCGTGCTCTGCGCATAATAAATGTATCGTTGGCCCGTGCTTTTGTATTGTTTCGTTCGTTTCAGAGTCGAAGTGTCTAGTGGGTGTTTTATGGCCAATGGGGCTGTCTTTTCGATTTTCGTGTAACAATAAATGTAACCTTTGAATATTGACTTTTGAATGTGTATATATATGTGTTATTTTCTGATCTTTCTTTTATCCTCATTCTCTCTTTTCTATTCCATTCATTTCCTCTTTCTTTGTTTGCAAACAGTTTCGAATGGCGTTTCGTTTACGCGGCTATTTTATAACCTTGTCCTCGGCGCCGTCTATGTCCACTCCTTTAGATCTGGAACGTGAAATTGGGCGACTGGAATCAGTCAAGGAGGAAATAGAACTATTGGTTACGCATAGACGAGAAGACTATGAGGCTCTCCAACAGATTTGGAATGAACATCACACTGAATGGTAGGCCGCTTGTGTCGCTGGTCATGCTCCTGGTATTCAATTTGGCTCTCATAATGAGGCAGGGCTTCGTCGGCGAATGGACAGGACTCATAGTCGTCGTACTAGCGGTCTTAGTAGCCTTTTGGAGGCCGAACGATTTATCAAAGATGTTGATGAGGAACTGGAGCGTTGTAGGCGCGCCTTGGCTGGAGGCGCGTTCATGCCTTTGGTTTAATTCTTTTCCCTTGTGTAGATGTCGTATGGCCTGTTTTGATTAATGAAAACGTGTTTCTATTGGACACGTGTCGTTCATGCCCAGAGCGGCTTCCTTTATATTAAATGTACCAATTTGTCAGTATAAAAGCATTTTCAATTGTTATTGTGTTTCATTTCAATCAGTCAAAATGGCTTCTTTGGATGGTTTGTGGCTATTCCTGGCGCATTGGCTCGTGCTAATCTTGAGAAGGAAGCAAAACGCTTACGTGATGTTCTCTTAGAGACGATAGGTTTACTCCATTCGCATGAGCGACGATGCAAAGACATACGCGCTGCTCTCTCTGATCAATGTGAGACTATGGGATTGATTCGTCGTGCTGTGCGGATCCAATTTTAAAAGGTAAGGCGCGTCACCACTATAATGACCTCGTGCAACAACTTTCCATAGAAGAAGGCTATATAGAATATGCGAAGGATTCTGTTAGCTTTGTTGCACAGCGCGTTGCTGAATGTGAGGCCGAGCTGGCCAAACTGACCGATGTTTGATATGTGTTTTAGTGTTCCTTGTACTTGTGAAGGCGTGCTTTTCTGTAATCGGTTGATTTTTCTTTATGTTTGCTTAGTATCGTAAAAGAGAGGCGAGGTTTATTACGCGTGTCTTTTGTTTATGTTAAAAAAACTTTTGAAAGATCTTGTTTATGTGCCTCGTGGGCTAATGTTAGTAGTGTTCTTTGGTGTCGATTGAATCTGGTTGTGAAGAGGTAGCGTGTTCAGTGCGCTCTTTGTGGGTTTTCGGTGCCCAATCTACCAGGGTTATCATTGCCCTTGTGTTAAATCGATTTTTGTTACGAGGTAGCGTTCTCAGTGCGCTCCTGAAGCAGCGTGTTCAGTGCGCTCCTTGTGGGTTTTCGGTGCCCAATCGACCAGGGTTATCATTGCCCTTGTGTTAAATCGATTTTTATTACGAGGTAGCGTGCTCAGTGCGCTCCTTAAGGGTTTTCAGTGCCCATAAAACCAAGAATTGATTATAGAAATGGGAGTAGGGCGTATTTTGTTTCCCCCCCCCCTTTTTTTTTATTTCAAAGGTTTATGGTAATGAGAAAAACGAACAAAGATAAATAAAAGAAGAGTGGAGCTACTACCATTACCATTGATCGGAGTATCGATCTTCTTCCCGCTCATGTGGTTGAGGTAGTAGTAACCGCTTTCCGCAATTTTTCGCACGATGTAAGGCCCGCGCTAATTTGCCGCGAATTTTCCAGTTTTTGCCTTTCTCTGTACGTGCTTTGCGATTTTTAACACAATATCACCTCGAGGGAGCGCGGTATTACCTTTTTGTTATAATAACGCGCCTTAGTAGCTCTGTAAGTTTCAGCGAAATGCTCCGCCCTCGCCCTACGTTCTGCGAGCACATCGAGGTGCGCGATTCTGCTTACATCGCCTGGTTCTGTATGGCTAGCCATTGCTACTCTAGCTGATGGTACCGCCACTTCAGCTGATAAGATGGCATCCTCCCCGTATACTAGGGAATAGGGAGACGCCCCAGTTGAGCTCCGCTTGGAGATCCTGTAAGCCCATAGCGCTAGGGGCAACTGCTCGTGCCAGCTTCTATGATGATCGTGGACAGTTTTGCTCAGAATCCTCTGTAGCGTTTTGTTAGTGGATTCTGCTAATCCATTCCTTTGCGCGTAATATTCGGTCGATGCATGCTGTTTTATATGGTACTTGGCCAACAGATCTGCCACCTTCTGGTTGATGAAGGAAGTACCGTGGTCCGAGCGAATGATCATTGGAGCGCCGAAACGACAAATGATGTATTCTTTGATGAACGCAGCGATAGTTTCTCCCTCGTAATTTCGCAGAGGCGCCGCTTCTACCCACTTGGTTGAGTATTCCGTGGCCGTGATTATGTATTTATGCCTCCCAGAGGATAGAGGATTTATAGGGCCGATAAAGTCCAGACCCCAGCTGTGGAAGGGCCACGGAGCAACCACACTGTGTAATTCTTTGTGTGGCGCTTGTATGACATTCCCATGGAGCTGGCAGATGTCACATTTTCTTACAAAATTATGTTGTGTCAGCCTCCATGGTAGGTGTCACAAGGGTAAACTTCAAAACTCAAAGCCAACCTTGTACAACGGCACTACATCCACTAATGTAGCCTCAGCCTACTTCGCCACAGCCAATTCCTTTCAATTCCTTGACTGAACTCTATTTATCCCATACTAAATAGAGGTTCTGCTAACAATCACTTAGCCAAAATCCTGTCAAGCACACATACAAAAGCTATGCATACGCCTAAGCCAAATCAGATGCAATATGCAAACAACTCAGAACTTATGTCAAGGCCGAAGCCCTTTTTTTTT